>PVKS010001475.1:0-71241 GCA_004027875.1 Aplodontia rufa
GGGTGGGTCCTCATCTCTTCACAATGTAGTACATTCTTTGGGGTATCCTTGTTGAATGGGTATGCCTACGGGAACTGTAACACATAGATTTTGTACCTCCATCTCAGGAAGAGAGGTTTCTGTAGGCATCGGTTCATCTACGGAGGCTTCTTCATCAAACAGCCGCCGACAGCAAACCAAGGTAAAAGGGGGTGGCACTTCTTTAAGAAAGGAGACTGCTTCTCTGCGAGATTTTCCATAAAGCTGCATACCATTGACCTAGGAGGACCAGGGGTAAGTCAACACTGAGAAGGGCCCAAGTGAAAAGACAAAAATCTCTGTTTACATCATTCTACCAGAATCAAAATGGGATATCATTTTATTCTCCCTGTAAACAAAGGATCTAAATTTAATCATATTATCTCAGTAGTGACTAAAATATTAGAAATCCTACTTATCAAAATTAAGGCTAAATCTTTACTGAATTTGAGTGAATGAAGTATGAAATGTGTGCAGAGTACAGCTGTTACTGTGTAAGTGATCTATCTAATTCTTTACAGCTCTGTGGTTTCTCCTTTGGATACCCACTATTGTATTCTCTCATCTACTTTTACCCACTTCTCCTAAAATGTGCTAAATATGACTTACAGTCTTCTCAAGACCATTTCCTTTTGCATTTCACAAAAATAATTTAAAAATCACTGTAGATATTAACACTAAACTTAAGACTGTTCAAAACTGCTCACTTTACAATTTGATGGTAACAAAATCCTAGGATGCCTGGCTATCAGAATTTAACATCAGGAGCTGGAGAGAAGACTCAGCGGTTGTGGTGCTTGCCTGGCATGCACAAGAATGCAAGTTCGAACCCCAGCACCACGTACACAACGAGGTGTCAGAGAAACAAAAGCAACATTAAAAACTAAATAAAAATGATTCTCTTTCTCTCTCACTGTCCCTCTCTCTCTTTAAAAAAAGAATTAACACCAGCTCAACAATATTCTTTCACTCAGTACTATCCTAGAAAAATTGCTTCTATAGAAAAGGAACACTCATAGCTTGCATCAGTTCCATTCTTATAAGTTTTTCTGGGGATGCCATCAACTTATATAGGAAGTGTGTCAATTTCAAGTTATTTTGTGTGAGTGTTTTGTATTTTTTTAAAAGACTTACTAATGATTAATCCTCATCATCAAAAATAATCCAAGTTTCATATCATTGTGGTGTACAGTAATTCTTTGCACCAAAGCTGATTTTACAAACATTAAATTCATTATAACTGGGCTGGGGGGCATGGCTCAGTGGTTGGAGTGCTTGGCTAGCATGCATGAAGATCGGAGTTTGAACCCCAGGACTACATACACAACTAAATGTAAAGAAACAAAGGCCAAATGAAAAAATAAATAAAATTGATTCTTTCCCTTTCTCTCTCACGCCTTCTCTCTTAAAAACCAGTTCATTATAACTTGATTTATATAAATATATTTATATAAATATAATAAGTATATATATGTATATGTACATTATTTTAGCTCAAAGAGTTCCCTTAGTTTTGACTACTGGTCACTAAAAGCTGACCTGTCTACTATTCCCAAAAAGCTGAGGATTAACAAAATTCAGTCAACAATAATCTTTTCAAATCTGACTCCTATGTTCCTGGGAGGGGTCAGCAGTATTATTAGTTTTAATGAATTTCTTGTCTGGCTTTAATTTCTGAAAGGTATAATGTTAATGTCCCAGTAACTGGCAGGGCTGACTTTACTGGGATCTGTCATTGCACCAGAGAATATAAATGCAATGGGTTGCTGGAAGCATCCCATCAGCAATGGGCAGAGTCTGGAGTCATTGTCCCTGGGAGCCACTCTCAGCCTGTAACCTACCCAGCACTTAGCCATCAGGCCAGACACATCTCCCTGCTTCTTAATTATTTACAAAGAAAGCACCACATGGTAACGAGACCCACACACACTTCAGGGAGCTGTTTCTACTGGAAAAGTAAATATCACATCCCAAGATTTTATGACAATCAAGGGGTCCAGGGGACAGTGGGTTCAGCAGCAAATGAAAGGTTTTTCCTTGGAAGAATTGCAAATCAACCTTTATGCAAGAAGGGGCAGGGAGGAACACATCACTGGTCCCACCATAAGCACAGTATCAATTGATGATACAAGCACAGAAAGTTGTAAAGTCAACTAAACGGGTTGCAGCCAACACTAAAAGCAGCAAACAGATACAATCAAAGCAGAAATTCTACCCACACACAAGTATTTTGTGCTTCATTTCAACAAATTAGAAAGTCACTTCTCAGGTTTTTATCTTGGAGCACCTTTAAATATTTATTTAGCTTATTATTTATTCATTTGAATTGTCTCCAATTATTATAGTAGTGCCTGGTAGTCCTCCTCACTATTCTCTCTTGCTAAAGGGATTGGTCACATTTCCCATTACCAACTCCTATCTAAGGGGATTTATGGCTGCTGTAAATAGCTGCTCTGGGCTGAGACTTGGCACAGTGTCCTAAACCCCAAAGCATATTTGTGTTTCTGTTTTCAAGCTCTAAGGAGTACATTAAAAACACACACACACATACACACACACACAGAGTTTATTTGGCTAATTTTACAGAGACTTTTTATGTCTATATTGTTACCCAGAAGCCAATATTATTTTAGAATTTACAATATTTTTTGAAGTCCTTCAACTTGAGACCCTTTCAAAAGCTATAAAATCTGAATTATCCAACTCGTTCATCAGAAAATGCACACATGTATACGCACTTCCAGAGCACAGAACACTGCTAAGTGCTATCCCCTTATATTATTATTTTCAACCCTCATCCCAGCCCACTAAGCTTGTTAACATGCCTTTGTCATGGTGATAATGAGGCCAATTGCTCTTGGTGAGATCAGGTTTTGTAGCAAGAGTGGCTTTTTTGTTACATCATTTAAAACATGAAGTGAGCATTTAAGAAATTAACTCTTCAAAATATTAAGTGACATGCCAAGGGGGACACAGGGCAAGCTGCAGGAAATTCAGAACCAAAAGGAGCTCTTCTGACTTGGGTTTCTTTCCCTACCCCAAGTTCCATCACCAGAAATCCATATTTCAGAATTCAAAACATCTCCAAGCCTCATTAGTATACCACATTCTATTTCAGGGTGGGGAATACATGGCATTCCAATCTCAGTCGAAGTATGGAGCATTCAGCTGATGGCTGAGATCACCTGAACCTGCTCCAGAACAATCCAGCTGAGATTTCTCTAGCACCTACCATATACTGGTAGTGATTAATACTTCATGCCATGGAATTTAACACTTCAGAGTTAAAATGGCATTTTAAGATTTCACCTCACATCAGTCAGATTGGCAAAAATGAAGAAAATAAACAATAATAGATGCTGGAGGGGTTATGAAGAGATAGGCACACTAGCACACTGTTGGTGGAACTGCAGACTGGTACAGCCCCTCTGGAAAACAGTGTGGAGAATCCTCAAGAAACTAGGGATGAGCCCACCATATGATCCACCTATTCCTCTACTGAGTATTTTTCCAGGGGATTTAGAATCAGCACATTACAGTGATACAGCAAAATCTGTGTTCATAGCAGCTCAATTTACAATAGCTACATTATGGAAACAACCCAGATGCCCCTCACTGATGAATGGATCCAAAAACTGTGGTACATATATACCATGGAGTTCTACTCAGCAATTAGAAACAACGATATCGCAGTCTTTGAAGGTAAATGGATGGCTATGGAAGAAATCATGCTGAGTGAAGTCAGCCTAACCCAGAGAACCAAGGATCAAATGTCTTCACTTATCTCTGGAGGCTGGAGCTAAACCCTGACCACTGTGAAAGGTGGTCAACTCTCATGTATTAAACCCTGATAAGGTGTAGTGACATACAACCTAAGGCATTCATAGAGATGTACTGGGAAGGACGGGAGTGGGATAAGGTGGGTAATTAGGGGGGACTCTAGGGGTAAATTTACTTTTCAGAATATAAACAAATTATATTGTTTTGTTGGAAGCATGTATGATTGTTCAACAAATAAATTAATTAAAAAATGGGATTCAAGTCCGACTGAAGTCCTTAAAAAAGAGTTAAAAATGGTAAATTTAATGTTACATAAATTTTACTACGTAAAGCATACCTCACATCTCCCAAATATATCTCACTTTTCAATACCACATAAAACTACGTATAACTGCAATGGTCTCCAATCCAGATTGTGGTGTCCTCAAAGCCCATATTCTACCAATTAGAAGAGGAAGACCCAATCTCAGCACAGAAAGAAAGTTTAAGTTATCTAGTAAAATTGAGGACATTAATCCATGATAAGGAGCTCAAGATCTCTCTTTAACACCTAAAATAACAAACTCGAGGAGATAAATGATAAATGTATTGAACTTGACAAACATTACATACTGTATGCATGTATCAAAACATCACTTGTTGCCCTGTTAATACTTAAAATTTTAATGTCTTTGTATCTGAAAAAAATTAAATTTAAAAAATAAGAAACTTTGTACATCTTAAGACAGGACTCCAATTTGCTATCTTCCCATGGTATGACAGATGTTGATAACCAGTCATAGCACTCTTCTATCTGACTGTGAAATTCAACCCAGAATTCTCAATACACTTCCTTAGGTGGGTGGACACTACTCATAAACTGCAGTTGTACCCAGCATGAAACCTATGTCCCATCCTTGTCATTTCACTTTTAGCAAATTTTAGATACAAGTCAGGGCCCATGAGATTCCAATCTTGGCTAAGGCTACTAGGTTGATTCTTTCAATACAATCTAGGGCTTGTTGTGAATCATAACTCTTGAAAGAACCCTCTTCTCTGTAGTCTTCTTGTTTGGTTGTTTCCATATCTCTTTTAGGGGCTCAAGGGATAGTGCATTGTACATGGTAAACAAACAACAACAACGAAATAGGAGTTAGGAAGCATAAGCTAAAGTTTTTATTCTACCACTAATTCAGTGTACAAAGTTGAGGAAGTCAGAGCCTTGTTTTCTTTTCTGTAAAAGATGGGGTTTCAATGTTATTCTGTTTGTTTGTTGTGTTAGCACTGAACTTTCCTATTAATTAAATCTCTCTTGAGTCATTTCAAAGGTGCTGTAGAACTGCTTTGAGGAGAGGCTGGGGAGCCTGAGAACCCACAAGAGGCTGCATGATGGAGAGGGAGTTCTAAGGGAACAATCCCCAAACCATCTATGCATAAGTCAACGGCACATATGCCTGAACTTACTCCACTTTAATCTTTATGAGAAATTATCAATGTACAAATAAATGTGACTACATGTTGCAAACAAGGGTTAGGGGTTAGTTTCTTTAAAAACATTTTGCTAAGAAAAAAATAAATTATGCTATCAAACTTCTTTTATAGTGAATCATTTTGATAAACATTAAAAGGTACATCTCAGGAACATTAGCAGATGGCAAAAATGAACTGAGTGATACTGGCTTCCCTTAGTGTTTCTAATCTAAGTGGTTCACATTACATTGGCACTGGTGACACTGTAACTCAGTGGACACAATTTCCAGGAAATTAAAAATGTTGTGCTTGGTATCTGTCTTCCCCCATAAAATTTACCTCAAGAAGCTCATCCTCTAGCTGCAGGAGGTTCAGTGTATCAACAGGACCACCAGGAGCAATTGAAGAGATATAATGGTGCCCATCAAAGGAATCCACTTCTACACCAAGCCTCAGAGTGTGGATAGGCAGTAGCTGCAGCAAGACACAGAGCGACATATTACACATCAAAGGACACAGCTGAGAGTCCATCTCCTCCATCAAGTATCAATGTTGACATGGAAACACCATCTCCTGAATCAGATCACCAAAATTCCAAATAAGACAATAATGGGGAAAGGAGCCTCAAGTAAAATTAGGAAGTTGCTGATCTTGTTCTCATCCCTCTTTTCCTTTCAGATTCCCTGGAATGAAGGGACAGATCTATAAAAACCAGCCTTAAATTTTAAGCTTCAGGTACCCCAATACTTCCTAGTGTTCCTAGTATGTACACTGTTTCTCTTTTTTTATAGGGCTCACTATCCCCAGAATATCTCTAACTTCCATTATATAAATTACTTCCATTTACACTTCAATACAAAAGCAATGTCACTTCCGGGCAGCACTGAGTTAATGTGCTTCTACCAGGAGTTCAGGACCACCCTGTGCACATCTCTATCATAGCTCACGACATACTGTTTAGAATTCTATTTTCTTGATTGCATCCCTACTCCCACTCGAATGTTGAGTCTGTAACTTTAATCACTATAGCATAGGGCCTAGAACAGTTCCAGGCACTGAAGGTTATTTGCTTGTTGAATGTTATTTGACCTAATCTGTGAAAGATGTCCTTTTCCATTTTGCTAACTTAAGTGAGAACATTTCTGATTGGGGGAAGACATTAATCACTCCAGGATTGATTTTGCTGACTTATAAGGATTTGTGTGGGCTAAGACATGAGTCAAGGATTGAGAAACTGTAGCCAATGCCTCAGAAAAAAGATGAGTATCTTTGCTGCACTCATCCTCATCAGCTGCAAAAGACAAGGCATTTGCCAAATTCCTGAACTTTCAAAGATGGAGATAATGATTTCTTGTTGTAGTCATGTAAACTCAAAAATTATAAATACTAGTAAATCATATATTTTTTTGTATCAACAGCCTATTTATCTAAACATATCAGGGCTGCCTCTATCTATGCCTTCCCAGTGTGACTTCTTCCCTCATTATCCCTATGCTCTGTGATTCCTCACTCCTGAGTTGTCACCTCCTCTCAGTCAACTGCTGAGTCCCCAGAGTTCCACTGGCTTGGTTCATCCCATGGCAGACATGCAGACAAATGTGAAGTGGCAAGAAGTCCAGCTGATTGTGACCTCACTGACTTAAAATAGGCATGAGGGATGTCTGGCCCTGGGCTAATTTTCTGAAAATGAAGTACCCTTGACTATCAAGCACTTTTGGATGTAAAACCATCTCTGGCAATAAAAGATGTTCTACTACCCTAAATGGAAGGTTAAAATTACTTTCACTGCTCTTCTCTCTCTGTGATTTCTTTACTTCTCACTGCTGCCACCTCATTCTCTTGACCAAATCAGGTATATATATATATATCAAGACAGAAGATGACATTCATGCCATTTTCTTTGGCAGTATATTTAATGGAAGGAAGAACTCTCAGAGAGGGGCTGGGGAAGTGGTTTGGTGGTTACAGGGCTTGCCTGGCATGTGTGAGGACACTGGTTCAAACCCCAGCACCACGTATACAATGAAGTGTTAGAGAAATGAAAGCCACATGAAAAACTAAATAAAATTGATTCTTGATTCTCTTTCTCTCTCAAAAAACTCCCAGAGAAATCCACCCATTTCTGCCCATTGTCTTCCTTCCCTTGTTTATAAGCAAAACACTCTAGAGCAGAGAGTGTCCATCCAGAGGTGACCTCCCATGGGGTAATAGAGCTGGCTCATGCTGGTGTGAAAGCAAATAATTCAGTTTCTAGCAATCTATATACCGTAAAACATGGGCATTATTAAAAATTAAGTTGTATAAACCTATAATTGAATAATACTAAAATGAATGCAATACATACTCAAAATCTATCACTTCCTAATTATTTCTTAATATATTTTCCCACTATCTTCTTGAAGTGATTTATATCCTTACGGTAGAAATATTCTCTAAGACCTCAGAAATACTGAAAGGATGCACAAATGAAAGACACAGATGAAATGGTTGATTTATTTAGTTGCTAAATGCAGCTGGGACAGGTAAATAAACAGTCCTGCTTCTGCAGAGGAGTCTAACAATGAAGTGCTACTGTGCATTGCTTCCCAACTCAGCAATGTGATATCCTGTAGCTGGAAATCTACCATAGTAGGAACACTCATACAAAGATATCAGTAAATGCTACAAATAGGAGCTTCCCTTTTCTTTTTTTCTCAACAGCTAGACATTTATCTGCATATCACTGACCTAGCTACTCAAGGTCATAGCATAAGGGCACAACAGTGGAAGTTAGTTTGCAAAGGTTGCCCAGGGTGGGCTCCAAAGAGAAAGAGACATTTAAGTTGAGCCTTGAAGGATAAAACAAACAGTCCTGCTAGGGGACTGCTTGTAAGAGGTGAGTAAAAAGGAGAATTACTAAGATTTTTATGTGAATAAATGAGTAGATGGTGCTGACAGTTTCTCCATAGAAATAAGTGCCCAAATTACAACAAAAATGTAGCTATAGATACTGAGAGGCCTTGCCTACTAAATAATTATATGCTCCATCAAAGTTAAAAAAGGATAAGTAGGGAAGCGGTTCCAATCTCCCCTTCCAGGCATCCCCATCCAATCTACCCCTCCAACTAGCCCTTGTTTGTTCACAAGCCTAATCCCCCATTCCCCTCCTCCAATGAAAGCACATAGAGTCAGAAATGGGCTGGGGCACTGAGGATTGGCAGAGGTTCACCCATAGCATCCTTTAACCTTCAGATATGGGACTATATGCACTTCTAGGCTACACCTCCAGATAACTGTGAACACCATATGCTCCCTAGAAAATTTAAACCACAAACAACACAAATGCTTCATCTTTAACCACACTGAACAAATAAACCAGGAAAGATGTTTAAGAAATCTGTCAATCTGAAGGAGGCCTACCTAATATTAGTTCGGAATCTAAATTTGAGTACAGCTGGGTTTTTGAGACATCATGTTACATTGCTGCAGGCTTCTCTGCGGGAGCAGGACTGTTTAATTACCTGTCCCAGCTGCACTTAGCAACTAAACAAATCAACCATTTCATCTGTCTCTTTCAGTTGTCCACCCCTTTGGTACTCTGAGATCTTAGAGAGCAGAAGTGCTGAAATGACAGGAGTGGGTGCAACTGATGATTGATACCTTCACACACACCCATGTCGTGCTTCTTGATGTTTATTCAACGTGCTTTGTGAGGGGGTCCTATCGAAACTGACAAAGCTAATGAGTAGCAGAATTTTCATCATCCTGATATGGCTGGTAAACAATACAAGGAAATGCATCCAAAAAGTATGACCAGTGTATGATTTACTGCCACTGTTGAGATGATGGGAACCAAAGGAGATCAAGAAAGCTAGAGGCCTTCAACCCTGGAGTGGAGAGACCTGTCATGAAACAAATGGCAGCCCATTCATTTCTCTAAAAGCTCTGCTTTTAGGATCCTAAAATAAGATGTCAAAAATGCTCATGTAGGAATATAAGTGCTAGTGCTTCAGGGGGAGGAAAAACTTATGGAAAGAAATGTTCTAAAGATGTGTAAATCAAATGGGGAGGACACTTCCAAAAAAGCTGAACTCAAAATAAGAAAGAACCCCATGGCTGGTTCTTGCCCCACACACACCTGAAGAATAAAATTATTAAGTAACCACTTGCATTTAAAAATTAGGGAGTAACTAATGTTTAAAGACTAGGCAGTTACTAAATGTACCATAAACAAAAAGCAACTTCCCAAGAAGGAAGCTAAATTTTTAAAGTAACAATGAGCCGCAAGTGTAATGGCCTCAAAACTAAATTGTGCTCACTCAGAGGTTATACAAGACAATCAACTAATCCATTAGAGCTTCATTTATACAGTATTTATTTTTCTCACCCCTTCTAAAATATTAATTCTGAATGTTCAAAAAATACATACAGCAGTATAATGAGAGTTCTCTTTAGTAATCTACCACCAAGGTCACACAGCAGTTGCAGTTATCATTTTAGATAATGTTTATGTGACATGCTTGGCCCACAGGACATGTGGCTTTTTGATACCTGATTTAACCCTGTACTTAACTCTCTCCCTACCTCTGCTCATGTTATTTCTTCCACCTGGAATATCCATTGCACTCATTTCTCCAAATACATTCTTGAGGACAGTTCAAATGCCATCCTACCAATACACTTCCCTTATCTATCTTAAAGAAGTAGTTATCTATGTCCTTGAATACCTATTAAGCATTTTAGCAATACCTGCACAGTAATTATCAATGCAGTGGGGCAAGGAAAGGATTAAGATTTCCCCTAGGGGGTTTTACCCAAACCCACAGAATCACAATACTGAGGAAGAGGAACAAAATGAATGTGCATTTTGAAAAAGCTCCTCTGATACTCCTGATATGGACCCTGTCCGAGTAGGTAACTGCTGCTACTATAGCTGATTGTGTGTGCTGTGTTTGCTACTTAAAAGAGAGCAGCAGAGTATAAAATCACATGCTTGAGAACGGGTTCACAGTGGTTGCCTCTAGGGAGAGAACAAGGCAACTGGGATGAGAAAGAAACTGAATTTTTTTGCACCTGTACCTGAATTTTTTTCTTGTCCATACCTTATCTATTAAAAATTAGTAAGTGGTGGGGGGAAAGGACAGGGCAGGCGTAGAAGCTGTACAACCCTTGATTTCTTACCTAATTCTTCCACTTACAAGTTGCATCTGATCTTGCGCAAGTTCCTTTTCCTACCTGATACCTAATTTTCACATATGTAAAATGAAAAGGAGGTAACGACTGCAGACCAACAGAACTGTAATTGTGAAAAACAAAAAATATCTTTAAAGCAAAGATCTATCCCTGGAGACAGTGGTAATGGTAACACCGCTGTAGCCCCTGGAGAGCCTCGCATACTTACCACCTTAAAATTTCACTTTCTCATTAAAGAGGTTAGGGGGAAACTGAATTTTAAGGTTCTTTGGTTCAGGAAACATAATTCACGGAAGAAAGAAGTGAAATCTGACAATCTGTTCTGCCAAAACCAGAGAACCACCTACTTGCTATTTGTTTGCCATACCACAGATGTTACTGAAGCTCATTTGTATTGTACTAGACGTCCAGCAGAAAGGTCACAGAATGAGCTTAATGCTCTTCCCTCATAGCACTATGATTATCTTAATAGTAAACGGTTGCCAAAAAAGCCATCCCTAAAAGTGTAAGTCTCCCCAGATGTGGGAAAACTGCTTTTGTGTCATGATTAACAGCTTCCTAGAAATAGTAGAGCTAATGCTGATGCCACTGCAAATGGCTTTCACCTCCTTCTTTACCACAACTCTACCCAGCTCACAAGAAAACCTTATCAACTCAAGCCCATCATACATAAAGATGCTTCTTGAATCTTTAAAAATGGAGGCTACAGGGTGGCAATCATCTAAAGACAACTAGACCCTCCCTCAGCAGCACCAATGACAGCCATGAAACATGAATATCCTCACAATGCAGTGGCAGGGGCAGAAGGGAAACCTAAATCCTTGACATCAGCTCACAACATGATGCCATGTCAAAACTTCCACTGCTGTCACCTGGCACTGAGGACAAGGTCCACACCGATCACCACAGCTCTCAGAGCCCAGTAGCACATGGCCTTTCCCACCAGCCTCATTTAACAAGATTCCACTCCTCATTCTGAAGCAAACAACTTCCATTCCTCCCGAACACCAGTCATTTCCCCAACAGGGGTCCGCTCCCGAACACCAGTCATTTCCCCAACAGGGGTCCGCACCTCTGCTCACTTGTCCCCAGCTTGCCACAGTCTGACCCTCCAAGCCTGTGCTCACAGAAGCTTTCCCTGACTCCCTCTCCAAAGTGGCCTCCTCTAAAAAAGATAACTACACAGGAGAAGGTAGAATGGAGGTAACTAGAGGCATGGAAGGGGAAAGGACAGGAGGACAGAAGCAGGGCTGATAACAGGTACCAGTTAGAGGGATGGAAGTAGTTCCAATGTACTATAACACTGTAGAGTACCTATAGTCTGAAATTCATTACACATTTCAAAATAAATGAGTTTGAAGATCCTCAACACAAAGAAATAACAACATTTAAGGAGAGGGAAATGCTAATTACTCTGATTTGGTCATTACACATATACATTTATTAAATTATAATACTGCGCCCCATATATAAGCACAAATATGTCAATTTAAAAATATATAAAAATACTACTCAGCAATACATTAAAAAAGAAGAAGAAAATGTCTCCCTTAGGTACAGATCTACAATAGAATAATTATAGAGAATTGTAAGAAACTATTTCCAATATTCCCCATCCCCACTGTTCATCTTCAGTTTTAGGGATTATATGTTCCATGGAGGAAATTGAATTAAAATTAGCACAATTAAATTTTTGAAAGACAAAAAAAATAAAGTGACCTTCCCCAGTTATGTTCTGCTCACTCTGTTTATTCATTTCTAGCACTTCTCCCAATCCAATCATCTTTCAGTTGTCTATTATTATGCCCCCAACCAAGACTAGAATCCAAACTCTTTGAGAGCAAGGTATTATGCCATTTTTCTCCTCAGAGATGGCAACATAATGTTTGGCAAACAGTAGGTGCTCTGGAATATTTCATGAGTAAATGAAAACACTCCAAGCTGCAGCCCATCTCTGCTGCTATCTAGTTGTACAATTGGGGGATAGTTGTTCAACATATGCAACCTTTAGCACCCTCTTCTGTGAAATGGTTGTGATTGGCTATGATGTAGGGAGAAAATGAGACACTACTGACTTATGATCTAAACTTCCAATTCTAAGGGGATTTGAAGTCAAGCCTGGTGGCACATACCTGTAATCTCAGCAACCCAGGAGGCTAAGGCAGAAAGATCACAAGTTCAAAGCCAGCCTCAGCAACTCTGCCAGGCACTAAGCAACTCAGTGAGACCCTGTCTCAAAATAAAAAAATACAAATGTCGGGGGGAGAGGGATGGGCTGGAGCAGTGGCTCAGTGGACCTGGGATCAAACCCCAGCACCATGTACACAACTAAGTTTTGGAGCAACGAAGGCCATGTGAAAAACTAAATAAAGTTGTTTCTCTCTTTCTCTGTCTCTCTCACTGTCCCTCTCTCTTTAAAAAACAAAAACAAAAACAAAAAAGATCCAAAAGCTAGAGCAGTGGCTCAGCGGTTACGGTGCTTGCCCGGCATGCATGAGTACACAGGTTCAAACCCCAGTACCACCTACACAACTAAATGACTGAGCAATGAGGGCCACATGAGAAAACTAAATAGAAAGGACTGGGGATGTGACTCAGTGGTTAACCTAACCACCCCAGAGTTCACTCCCTAACAGCAAAAATAACTTAAAGTAAGGGGATATGGCAGGGGATGTAACTCAGTGGTAGTGCACTTACCTAGCATGCACAAGGCCTGAGTTCAATCCCTAACACTACCAAAAGAAAAAAATTATAGTTTATTAAAATGAAAATGAAGAAATAATCTGTGGACATTGTAATTTAGAAATCAATGTAGAAAAATATATGAAAACATCATGTGAAAAAACTATACACCCCTTCTCATGTACATGTTAAACAAAGGAAGAGTGTACAGGCTACAAATATATAAACATATACAAGTAACAATGAAATATGAAAAGAGAATAATAAAATTATGGATGACCTTCCTCTGTGTGTGTGTGTGTGTGTGCGCGCATGTGTGTGTGTAGGGGGAGTTTTGCCAAAATCAATTTTCTTTTTTCTTTCTTTCTTTTCTTTAAAGAGAGGGAGGGACAGTGAAAGAAAGACAATCAATTTTTATTTTTAGTTTTTTTCATGCAGCTTTTGTTGCTCTGACACCTCGCGTGTACATGGTGCTGGTACTCAAACCTGGGACCCCGTGCATGCCAGGCAAGTGCCGCAAATGCTGAGCCACCACTCCAGCCCCAAAAATCAATTTTCAATTCAACAATTAGATATTTTAAAATAGCACATTAAAAGAAAGAAGGCTTTGAAAAGTCAGTCTAAAAGGACTGGAGGCATACAACTAAAAACAAAAGATCCATGCATTAGACATTGTCGATATGTTGTCACTACTTCTATTTATATTTAATCTTCTACAACAACACAGGTATTATTGTTCATTTTATTTAGAAGAAAAATTAGGCAGCTATTTCACCTTCTAAAGCATTTCCCCAAATGTCATTTCAGTGAGGTCTTGCACACTTACCCCACTCCTGAATTCCCTGCCTCCACGGCACATTATCAGTTATGCAAACAACTTATTTTTTTTTCTCCTATGCTGAAATATAAGTTCTACAAAGCAGGGGTATTTTGTTTTGTTTGTTGGTTTGTTTTCCTGTTTTGTTATCTTTTGGAATCCCAATGCCCAGGAGACCCGACAGAGTAGATATTAGTAAATATCTAATGAATGGGTGAAGGAATGAAAGACTGACCAGCTGAAAGTACTGTAACACTTCACAAGGTGGTTCTGAAAGTCTGTTCACATCCTTCCCACTCCATATGCCAGAGCTGCTGAATACCAATAGGTACACAGCATAGAGGCAGCTCGGGAAAGAAAGTAAAGTTAGTAAGGCTAGCGGCAGGCGGTGAGGGAGTGAGGGCAAAAAAAGAAAAGAGGATCACATTCTTTAAAGAAGTACAAGTGTGCCTACTGTCCTTTCTTACATATTATGAAATATGCGAAAGGCCTCTGAGGCTTTGAACATGGATGGGAGGACAGACAAGAAAAGAGGACTGTGTAATGAACTGAGTGTGATCCACGATGTGTTTTTGGACCAAGGACGACTCCCAAGTTCTACATGGTATAGGAGGCTGAAAAGCGAATCCAAAAACCTCAGAAAAGCTAAGTTAAGATTCCAGCGGCATCATGGTACTGTGGAGATAGGAATTGAACTGAGTTCCTGTAAGGATGAGGGGGCCAATAACAACTCAGACTGACCTTGGATTCCTGGAAGGCGATATCCTAAGAAAGAGGACACACCAGAGAGTCTGAACCCAGAGCTGCCCCACCTCCTCTCTGAGAATATTGCTCATCACTATATCAATAATTTGGATGAGACATCGCTGGACAGAGAAAGCTAACATCAAATTTGTAGTTATCAATCATAACACTGGGCATTCAAATTATGGCATGATGAGAGATATAACCAAAACGAGTCTTAAGAGAAAACATCAAACAGTAGAAAGTAGATCAAAAGTTCACCTAGACATTTGAATTAATAGTTTAAAGTCCCTTTAAGCTATGGTTAATATATTCAAGAAATAGAAAAAAAGATGGTAGATATAATTGGTGTTTTTTTACCTTAGAATTTCACCTGAAAATTATGCTCTAAAATGGAAAATATAGAATAGAAAAATAACTAATATTAAGCATTCAGTATATGGGTATTACACAAACAGGTACAGGAAATCGGGTAAACAAAACTATACTGAATTTTATAATAATGATAATCAGATCAAAAAATAATGCAAGGGAGCAAGAGGTAAAGTGTTTGAGTAGTGTGCACAGGTTCCTGGGTTCCATCCCCAGAGGCGCCAAAAATAAATAACAACAGCCTACTATGTGTTTACAACTGTTCTAGGCACATCTCTACATAAACCCATAAAGCAAGTAATAATCTGTTAATAGTCCTCTCTTACATGCAACAAAAATAAGATATAGAATTTAAATACCTTTTCAAGAGCAGGCATCTACCAAACTCTAGGTGAGCTAGAATTTGAATGCAGGCAGTTTGATTCCAGAACCAATGTAAACGTGCAACTCTACTACAGTAATTAATAGCAACTGAAGTTTGAAGAGGTATTAAATTTCTTCTTGACATTTTGAATTAAATCCCTCTCAACGTCTTTTTTTTTTTTTTTTTTTTTTTTTTTTTTTTTTTTTTTTTTTTTTTTTTTTTTTTTTTTTTTTTTTTTTTTTTTTTTTTTTTTTTTTTTTTTTAGAGAGAAAGGGACAGTGAGAGAGAGAGAGAGACAGAGACAGAGAAAGAATCAATTTTATTTAGTTTTTCATGTGGCTTTCGTTGCTTTGACACTTTGCTGTGCATGTGATGCTGGATCTTGAACCCGCATCCTTGTGCATGCCAGGCAAGTGCTGAAACCGCTGAACCACCACTCTAGCCCCCCCTCAACATCTTTAGACAGAATTATTAATCAGAGACTAATCTAAAATAAAGATGGCTTGGCAAACAATTTAAAATTAACAGTAGGGGGCTGGAGCGGTGGCTCAGGGGTTTTGGTGCTTGCCTGGCAAGCACAAGGACCTGGGTTCAAACCCCAGCACCACGTACACAACTGAGTGTTGGAGCAACTAAGGCCATGTGAAAAACTAAATAAAGTTGTTTCTCGCTTTCTCTGTCTCTCTCACTGTCCCTCTCTCTGAACAAAAAAAAAAAGAACTTTAAAATTAACAGTAAGGTGCACCATGTTGCTTTTACAATTGTACATTTGAGGAAAGCTTGGTAAGTTCGTCAACACATCCATAGCAAGAAGTGACTCAAAATCCAAGTATGCTTAGGAGGAAGGAAGTATTCTCCAGTGTGAGTCTTGAAACTTCAAGTAAATAAGATAATGGCACATATAAGATTAGTATTCTGGCAGAAAAATTCTGCCATATCATTTGCTGAGAAAGCCACCCAGAGGCTTCTCCAGGTTTCAATTGCCCTTGCTTTTGACTACCTAGGACTGAAACTATAAAATAAATTTGTGATGAGAAAACACTAAAAATGTAAAGGAAATCTGTAAAAGTTACCAGCCTGCAATTTGCCATTAGAAATAAAAATAAATAAAAATGTTTTGAGTTCAAGAACAACCACCACTGGGGCTAGAGTGGTGGCTCCGTGGTTGGAGTGCTTGCCTGACATGCGCAAGGACCTGGGTCGAACCCCCAGCACCACATTCATTCTCTTTCCTCTCTCTCTCCCCTCTCCGTGTGTGTGTGTGTGTGTGTGTGTGTGCGTGTGTGTGTGTATGTGTGTGTAAAAAAGGATCAGTCGAGAGAGAGAATCAATTTTATTCAGTTTTTCATGTGGACTTTGTTGCTCTGAAACTTCATTTGTATGCGTGGTGCTGGGATTCAAACCCACGCCTTCACATATGCCAGGCAAGCACCACAACTGCTGAGCCACCACTCTAGCCCCTCTTCTTCTGTCTTTTAAAAAACAAACAAACAAAATAAAACAAGCTCTGCGTATACTTGGAAGACAAACATCTGGACCTGAGGCTTTTTTAAAGTCTATATTCCTGGTCTTGATTTCATAAAACATTATTCAAAGGGCTTCTTATGATATCTGAAAAGCTAACCCTCCTACCTATCACTCGTCACGCTCCCTCTCAGGTGAGCCAAGAATCACCTTGCCTCACATCACACTTGGATGTGAGGTTTCTGGAAGGGATGACACTCTCCCAGGCACATTTAACAATCACCTATCCTAACAGTGAGAACCCATCACATCTCCAGAAAACAGTTAAGTTCTGGAAACTGTAGGTTACAGCAATCAGTTTCCTCAGCAAGAATTCAGAGAAGGTTCTTCACAACAATGAAACATTTAAAATATAGTGCTTACCTTTGAGTACTTCTGTAACTCAGCATCATCTGCAATCTGTGTGTCCAAAGTAGCAACCTAAATTTACAAGAAAAGTATTTCCATATTTGTCAAAGCACAACTTTATTTTTTCCCAGGTTTTCCAAAAGTATCTGCAAATCTATATACATGTCAATAACTCCACCTGAAAATCTCTTCCCTGTATCTCTGAAATCACATATATTTAGAACATAATATAAAATTTTAGAATTTTTTTTTTGTTTTCAACATTAGTTCTTTTTTTCTAAATTATCCAAAAGTTGAAGAAAGGTGAGGGGCAAATATTTATATAGTTGTCTCTCAGTATCTGCTGGGGATTAGTTCCAAGACCCCCAAGAATACCAAAGGATGTCTGAGTTCCTTATCTAAAATGGTATAGTATTACATATGATCTAGGTTCATATTCACATAAATCCTCCCTTATACTAGATTAATTGTAATATCTAATACAATGTAAATTTTATACAAATGGTTGTTTTGCTGTATTGTTTTTTAAAAAAGTACACATGCAGAAAATTTTTTTTGGTACTGGGAATTAAACCCAGAGGTGCTTTACCACTGAACCATATCCCTAGGCTTTTTTATTTTTTATTTTGAGACAAGGTCTAAGTTGTTTTTGATCCATAGGTGGTTGGATCTGAGAATGTGGAACCCACACATATGGAACCAGCAGATACAACGAGTTGACTCTACTATTTTTAATAATCCTCCATTATACTGAATACATAAAAATTTACTCTTTTGACAAAAGCAAGAACATTGTCATTTTTACTTTCAAACTCAGATCTTAAAACAAAATTTGCAAGGTCAGTAAAATTATAGGAATTAGGATAAATAGAGCATGTGACTTTTCATAGCAAGCTCAAACCACTTCCCCAGGAGCTGGCAAAGTCACAAACAGAAAGACCTGGTCCCTTCTGGGAAGTGTGGGGAATACTTAAAGCTTTTAATCCTGGCCTAAAACTATTGTTCTGAGCTGCAGTAGTGGACATCCAGACAAGCAAATACCTTGCAAGCAAAAGTACTTTATAGACAATTTACATATGTAAGTTGTTAATAAAATATGGTGCATCTGGAGGGAGGGGATAAGTTAAACAAAGATCCAACTAAAGCTTCTAAAAAAGTGCTACATTTCAGATATGCAGACCCACGAAAAAAGTACAGAAATAAATAGTGGAGTGTGTGCATTCATTTATCCATCTTTCCTGGCTTTCTCTTTCTGCCCCTCATTCCTCAGAATAAGAAGCTACCTATAACTTTCAATGAATACGCTGTCACTTTAAAGTTTCAACTTCATTTCTGTCTCTTTTTTCCACTCCCCCCATGATTTCACTGTAGCATGAATAAAATCTGAAAAAGTGGTTAAGAAGAGGATAAAACTTTAACAATCATGAGCCCCTCACAAGCTGGCCATTGGTAAATAAGTAATGGTAAACCACATTTCTTCAAATAGCAAACCACTAAGGACAGAAGAGGCCATCTGCTAGGTGATAGCCTAATGATAGGACTCTAAGCTGTGATGTAGAGAAGCATCAGTCATGAGAACTGACATGCGAGCGTGAAATTAGCAAGAAGAGAAAATGTGAACCATTTTGACTCATCTTTTATTATTATTAAGGAATTGAGTTATTGTACAATCATAAATGCATATAAAGTAACAATATGATATGCATCTTATCCTAATTCAGAGTCACTCCCCCATTACCCACATCCAAGTCTCTTGATTTTTCCTATTTACCCCCTAAAAACATTATAAATGTCTCTCTCCCCCACCCCTCTCTCTCTATATATATACACATATATATAAATAAAATGTTGTGAGTTTTCCTGAATTAAGTGATTGGATAGGTATTATCTGGCTTCTTGTGGGCTGGTAAAGAATATGTTACATTAATGATTCTCTCCCTATCTTTCCTCTCCCCTCTCTACTTCCTCCCCTACATATCTACACAAATGCTGGAGGGGTTGTTGGGAGATAGGAACACCAGCACACTATTGGTGGAACTGTAGAATGATACAGTCACTCTGGAAACCAGTAAGGAGACTCCTCAAAAAATTAGGGATGGGGACTGGAGCAGTGGCTTGGCGGTTATGGCGTTTGCCTGACATATGCAAGTACATGAGTTCAAACCCCAGCACCATGTAACACAACAAAGTCTTGAAGCAATGAAGGCCACATGAAAAACTAAATAAAAATTTATTCTCTCTCTCTCTCACTGTCCCTCTCTCTTTATAAAAAAAAAAAAAAAATAGGGAAAGATTTACCTTATGACCCAACTATCCCTCTTCTGGGTATTTTCCCAGAACAGCTAGAATCAGCACATTACAGTGACAGAGAAAAATCAATGTTCATAGCAGCTCAATTTATAATAACTAAATTATGGAATCAACCCAGATGCCCCTCACTGGATGAATAGATCTAAAAGCTCTGGTACATATATACAATAGAGGTCTACTCAGCTATTAAAAACAATGATATTATAGCCTTTGAAAGTAAATGGATGGCAATGGAAAAAATCATGCTGAGTGAAATTAGCCAAACCCAGAGACTCAAGGGCCAAATGTTTTCCCTCATTTGTGAATTCTAGATCAAAATCCAGGCTTGGGTGAAAGGTTGTCAAGCTCGTATATTATACCCAGCAACAACATAGCAACACTTAAATCTAGGAGAACCATTTTGACTCATCTTAATGACACTGGAAATTTTCTAATGATAGTGGCTGGATATTAAAAACCAAGAAGAGAAAAAGAATCTCCAGCCACTATTAATAATTAACATATGTAAGAACATATGAATGACAACAGAAATTTAAAAAAATATTTGATTACTACTGCATTTGGAGAACTCTGTCAAGGCTTTTCAAGTACCACTTTTTGCTTTCGTGTGGATTCATGTGGGGAAATGCAACCTAACCCTTACTAGATGAATCTAATAACAGGTAAAGGGAACTCTAAATGGACCACTGGCAGGGTTCTTCTAAATACATTTGATAATTATTCTTTCATTTAACTCATAAAACTGTAAGATTCTTTGTGAAACATAGGACTAATATCCACAGCCCTTTCAGTGTATGATAAAACAAACAGATCATAAGAGCAATCATAAAAATGCCAGCAATTTTAAGCAGCTGATACAGGTTATAAATTTAAAGGCAAGCCCTCCAATATTTTTCTGCCTGTCAACTTAAATGGTTTCAACGTGAACTGAGTGTCTGCTAATTGTAACTGCAGCTTAAGTACAGCCCTTAATTTTTCTTATACCTTAAAATGCTAAAAAAGAAAGAAAGAAAGAAAGAAGGAAACAACTGATCCAATAAAGAAGAAAGGCAGGAAGAAAAACAATTAAGGCAGGCTAGTTATTATTTGACTCCCATTTCTTTCAACTGTAGCATCAGAAGCTTGACATGAAATGAGACACTGAATTTTTTTTTTATTAGAGGACTTTAACATACCATTACTTCATAATCAGGGCCCAGCAGATTTTCCCATCTGGATTTCAGCTCATTTTCTAGAGAGTGTGGGACTCTTTCTGGACATATTAAAAAAAGAAGAAGAAGAATGTTGAAGCTGCTGTGAGCAAATATACTTAACTACTAAATTCTTCAATAATAGCACAGTTTCACTAAGTAAAGGGGAAATGAATAAAAAGGAAAATGCATTAACCTAGGTCCACAGTAAAGTAAATCAGAGGTGACTTATGAGACTAATGTAAATGTAAAGACCAGCTGCGACAAAAGTACGAAGGTGCTTTTATGTTAAGGAATATCTTGAAGAGGAAATGATGGATTTTAAGAGAAATCTGAATTAGATACAGTTTATATGTAAACATTCTAAAGTTTACCAGTAATGAATCTGTCTTTGTTTTATTTGTTTAAGGCATATGAAGATTTAATTTAAATTATGTTCATTCCAAAGAAGTACAATTCCACCTATCCACTAGAAAAACAAAAGGTCATCGCAACACCTTTACCATTACGTGTACTGACCCAACATGAGAGGCTCACAGAGGTACAGATGGACACACAGGTCTAATGCAGAGCTGTATGAGCTTTAATATAACACTACCTTTGGTCTTACACCAGTCTTCGGTCCCTGTTCCAATTTGGTTATTAGGATCTGTTTATCTTTATGATTTTCTTGCCTAGGTAAGATGATTTGAAAGAGCTATGACAGATTTTAATTGTCTTGCCTGGCCTCCGTGTGATCTTAGGCAGATGCTCAGAGCACAGTTTATAGTACAAATTGTCTAACAGATAAAGTGCAAGTACTAAAACTGCAATTTCAACTTATATTCACACTGATATCAAGAGGATGAAAAAACTTCCCATCTTTTTTCTTTAAGTAAAACTCTCAATTTTGTCATAAGTTTGGACCAGTTACAGAACACTTATCACAAATGACATAACCATCTGCCTAAAATCAAATGGAACATGCAGTATCAGCTCTTTCAGTCTTCAGCACAGACAGCTCATCTCAGGTGCATATAATGTTTAATTACATAATACAAATCATTAAGTGAAATAGGCTAACCTCAAAATTCAGGGTCTAAGACTAATGAACACTAAAGAATTTAAATTACTATATTTATTAAAAAAAATGCATGAAATAACTATATTAACTGATATGCTACATTACATTTAGAGGTTAACTAACCAAAGATCCTATTAAAAACAAAATATCAAATTCACTTAGACTTTGCACATTTGTGTCTATGTCTATTAACATTTCCTTAAGAAATTCTTTTTTTTTTTTTTTTGTTACCTGGTTTTGAACCTAGGGACACTTAACCACTGAGCCACATCCCCCAGCTCCTTTTTATATTTTATTTTGAGACAGGGTCTCACTAAGTTGCTTAGGGCGTCACTAAGTTGCTGAGGCTGGCTTTGAACTTGCAATCTTCCTGCCTCAGCCTCCGGAGCTACTGGAATTATAGGCATGTGATACCACCCCTGACTTCTTAAGAAATTCTTAGAGAGTTCTAGCATCTTGCCTGTTAAGTAACCTCTGGGCATTAATTTCTTATCTGGTAAATGAATCTGAACAAAATCTGCAATGTACTGGATGAATTCTAAGTTTAAAAACATGATAGTTAAATGACAGTTCATACACGGTGTAAAATAATGTTGACATTTCACTGATTATTCTTTTGACAATTTCTACCTTTCAATTATATTATAAAAACACAGTTATGCATTTTAAAGCACAATACAAAAAGACTAAGTGCCAGAGGAAAGAGATTAATTTACTTTCAACAGCTCAATAAACTTCTAGGCTACACAAAATGATCAAAATGATCATGAATAACATGACTACCTGAAAACACTATTCCAAAAGCAAAAAAGACTAATTTTATAGCAGTTAAAAGGTCTAGGTTCTACCCTTGAACTGAAATTATACATAAACATGAAGAAAAAAATGTAGGGAAGTAAATCCAAAAAGCCTGGATAAAATATATTCAGGCATGATGGCCCACATCCATAATCCAAGAGACTCAAGAGACAGGCAGGAGGATCACAAGTTCAAAGCCAGCCTGGGGCAATTTAGCAAGACCCTGTCTCAAAATCAAAAATAAAAAGAATTGGGGATATAGCTCAGTGGTAAAGCATCCTGGGTTCAGTCTCTAGCATCAAAATATAAAAACATTTAAGTATTTATTTCTAACTTCAGAATGTATTTTACTTTCACCTGACATCTCACTGAAAATAATCTGAGCTCAACTGAATTAAAATAAAGATTAATTGCAATTTAAATAGGTTAATAATAAGAAATTAGGTTTTCAAACCAGGAAATTTTTTAGCTTAAGTGAGAGGTTAACTCCTTCTTTAGGCTCTTCTGCTGAGGCAAGACAAAGCCCAAAGCCAAAATGTGTCTAGAACATGGATGGTGATAAGCCTGTCAAGGAGTTTCACTTAGCTGGCAAAGTTTTCCTGAATACCTGTGTGTGGGGAATCGGGCAAAGCTGTGACTTGATATGCATGAACAATAGAGTCTATTATAATAGCTAAGGTATCATGGTACAAAATCAAAAGAAAAAGTTACAAAGCAATTATAAAGAAAACTAAAGAATAAATATATAGAGTTGGAGCGGTGGCTCAGTGCTAGAGCACTTGCCTGGCACGTGCAAGAACCTGGGTTTGAACCCCAGCACCATAAATACAATTAAGTGTTGAAAAAACTAAAACCAAATGAAAAAGTAAATAAAACTTATTCTCTCTTTAAAAAAATAAAAAGAATAAATATAGAACAGCCTGGAAATTTGATGCATCATAAAAATATACGTATTATTAATTTTTATGGTACAAACGCTGCTATATGTTTATTGACAGCTATAATCTAGAAACATATCAACGATAATACATAAGCTAAAGTACATAATAATTAAAAATGCTAAGAACAAGATAAAGTCATCACATATTAATAAATATGCATTCAAAACTAACGTAATTGAACAAAGATTAAATAAGAATGTGCTTGTTTCTCCACTGCCACAAATATTAAGATTTTGATACTATGGGGCTGGAGTAGTGGCTCAGTGGTTGCCTAGCATGCACAAGGACACAGGTCCAAACCCCAGCACCACATATACAATGATGTGTTGGAAAAAAGAAAATCACATGAAAAACTAAATATATTGATTCTCTCACTCTCTCACTGTCCCTTTCTCTCTTAAAAAAAAAAAAAAAATTTTTTTGATACTATGAATACTCCATTTTAAATCTCCAAAATGCCTCTATGATCATTCATATTATGTTAACTATAAAGAGAGGAAGTGGTTAACAAATGAGAAAGTCAAATTACTCTGAAGTTAATTCTTTGGGCCTACCCAATTTTTTTAAGGCATGTATCTTATCCATTCTTTCTTCAATTTCTACATCTTCTGCATCCAAATTAGTTTCTGTTTCCACTGCTCCAGTTATAAAGAGGGCTGGTGATTTTGGTGATTCTGTAACAGTTCCTAAAATAAGAATAAAGATTTGAATCACTAGTAGTTGAGAAGCATATTTAAGTAAGCTTATGTCACTCCTATTTGCCCTTTTTAAAATCTCATTAAAACTACCTCAGGTAACTTAAGTCTATGATTTCTTAAACTGAAATGCTATGTGAGATAACCAATGGATTACAAAGATAAACTTGTTAATAGCATTGAAAGACTAAGGAATGAGGCAATGTAAGAGAAAAGGAAGGTAAAGTCCATGACAAAGCAAGGCAGATGTTGTACAACACAGCTTTAGAAAAGGAAAACATGCCCAGGTTTGTGCTCTTGCTGTTGTGGTGGATAGGAAAAAAAGACATGCAGAATAAGATAAAACAACTGCTCTGAGTTTCGCTAGGTTCTGGCAGGATACCATAATGTATATAACACATAAGACTGTAACCTTATTAACTGGAAGGGAATGGGAGAGAATTTCCCTGGGTGCAGATCATCTGCACCCTCCCTTTACCCAGCTGAGCTAAGAAAAGGGCTAGGAGCTATCCAAAGTCATCAGGAAGTCACTGTGTCTCTCTTAAAAATGAGAAAAGATGGTGCTGGAGCGATGGCTTCAAAGGATTAGAGCGCTTGCCTGGCATGTGCAAGGACACAGGTTTGAACCCCAGTACCACGTACACAATGAAGTGTAAGAGCAATGAAAAACTACATAAAATCGATTTCCCCACCCACCCACTGTCCTTCTCCCTCTCTTCACCAAAAAAAAAAAAAAAAAAAAAAAAAAAAAAAAAAAAAAAAAAAAAAAAGCCTCTTCTGACTATTTCAAGTTGTCATGGTGGGGGCACTGGGAAAAGTATTCAATTAGCTGTAATTATGCCACAGATAAATCTCATTGGCAACAATACTTCCACTGCACAAAGCTAGCTCTATGCTTTTTTTTCCCATGTTTTCATTGGTGCAATGTAATTGTACATTATAGTGAGATTCACTGTTACATATTCATAAATGCATATAATATTATAACTTGGTCAATATCATTCCTAGTATCTCTCATTTTCCCTTTCCCTGGTCTCTTTCCTCTCCTCTATCATTCACTCTTCTATTTTATAAGAACACCCCCTTTCTTTTTTCATGATTTCTCTTTAACTTCCAGTACAGAAAACATGACATTTGACTTTGAGTTTAGCCTATTTCGCTTAACATAATACTTTCAAGTTTCATCCATTTTCTTGCAAATAACATAATTTCATTTTTCTTTACGGCTGGAAAAAATTTTATAGTGCACATATAACACATTTTCTTTATCCATTCATCCAATGATGGACACCTAGGCTGGTTTCATAGTTTGGTTAGTGTATATACATGCATGTATATGCATGTATTTCTATAATATGATGACTTGATATTGTTTAGGGAAAATGCTGAGAAGTGGGAGAGATGGATCATATGGAAGTTCCCTTCCTAGCCTTTTGGGAAACCTCCATACTGATTTACAGAGTGATTGTACTAATTTACAATCCTACTGAGAGTAAAAAAGTGTTGCTTTTTTACAACATCCCCTCCAGCATTTATTATTGTTTGTATTCATTTATTTTTTTTTTTTTTTAAAGAAAGAGGGGACAGTGAGAGAGAAAGAGAGAAGCAATTCTTATCTAGTTTTTCATGTAACTTCCGTTCCTCCGAGGCTTTGTTGTGTACATGGTGCTGGGGTTTGAACTCACGTACTTGTGCATGCCAGGCAAGCACCATAATCGCCGAGCTACTGCTCCAGCCCCTTGCTTGTATTCTTGATGGCTGACATTCTAACTGAAAGGATATGAAATCTCCGTGTAGTTTTGGTTTATAGTTCCCTAATTGTGTAGCTCTATCTTCTAACTCAAAGGAAACATGTAGAACATATTTAACAACACCACAGGAAATAAATTCAGAATGTGGCATTCCAGTAACAAATGGACTAACGCCTTCAATGGGTTTATGCCATAGAAGAGGGGACAGAAGGGGCAATACTGGGAACTGGAATGTGGGAAACTGTTATACGCATTTATGAATATGTCAAAATGAACTCCACTATTATGTATAACTGTAATGCCCTAAAAGTTTTTTAAAAATTTTAATAAGTTCACGGCAGTGGGAGTGGGGGTTCCTTCTACATTAAAAAATCAAAAAGAATGTCTGGAGCAGTGGCTCTGCGGTTAGAGCATTTGCCTGGCAGGTACAGGGACCCAGAGTTCACACCCCCGCACCACATACACAACTGAGTGTTGGAGAAACAGAGGCCAGATGAAAAACTAAATAAAATCGATTCTCTCTTTCTCTCTTTCTCATGTTCTCCCTCTCTTTAAAAAAACAAAACAAAAAAAAACAACAACAAAAGCAAACAAAAAAAGCTAGAAAAGAAAAAGAAACCAAAAGACGTGACAAATGCAATAAATGCAATGGATGTTTGGGCCTTGGCTTGGGGAGGCTTTTATGGGAGGAGGAGTTGGGGAGGGGTAGAAAAAGCAAATGCAAAAACATTTTAAGGAAATTAAGAAAGTTTAAGCATATACTGAGTATATGATATTAGAAATTACTATTAATTTTCTTTGTTGTGATAATAATGATGACGTAAGAAAATGTCCTCATTGTTATAAGAAATAGACTGAAGTACATAGGCTACTGTACAATGATATCTACAACTCATTCTGAAATGGTTCAGGGAAAAAAGATAAATAGATGAAGAAATATGGCATAATGGTAACTACAGGATCTAAATAATGTGCTCACTGATATTCATTATATTATTTTTTATTTTTCTGAATGTTTAAAACTTTTTAATAATAAAAAGTTGAAAAATATAACCAATTAAAAGTTCCTATGGTCTTAACATGAGATTTTTAGCAAAATATTATATTCTTAAGATCATTAATAAATTGATAGCCATAAATGCACAGCTACTAGAATGAGAAATGTCAATCATTCTTTCAGCAATATTCACAGTAACCAAGGGGAGTAAACAACCTCAGTGTACATTTACAATAAACAAAGAAAATGTGGTACACACAAACAATGGAACACTATTCAGTCAAAAAAAAGAAGGAAACTGTCAGCATAGATGAAACTTGACAATGTTACACAAAGTGAACTGAGTCCTTCACAGAAGGACAAACACCACAGCATTCTACCTGCATGAGGTATCTAAGATTATCAAAGTCATAGAAACACAAAGCAGAGCAGTGGCTACCAAGGGCTGGGGAGGGGAAAATAGGGAGTTATTCAATGGATACAGTTTTGATTATGTGACAGAAAAGTTCTGCAGATCTCCTGCACAACAATGTGCATAAAGTTAACAACACTGCTCTTGTATACTTCAAAAAAATTAGGAGGTAGATTTCATGTTGTGCTTGTTACCACAATTAAAAAAAAAAGCCAATCAGAACTCCTAGTATAGATGGGGAAAAGAGTTATACACCATCAGAGTTCACAGTACAAACTAGTTTGACATGTGCCTCAAAGAGGCACGGGAATGCGTATATACAGGTGTATGATACATAGCAATTTAGAGACAAAAAGATGGAGATTGGGCATAATGGCGCACACCTGTAATCCTAGGGGCTCAGAAGACTGAGTCAGGAGGATCACAAGTTCTAGGCCAGCCTGGGTATTTAGCAAGACTTGTCTCAAAATAAAAAAATAAAAAGAATTAGGGATGTAGCTCAGTGGTAAGGTGCCCCTGGGTTCAATTCCTGGTGCTGGTAAAGTAAAAAAGAAAAGGAAAATAATATGAAATTTGATGTTTGTAGAATGTCAAACCATTAGACAAGTGAGAACCACTGGCACAAATGGCACCAAAGTTTTATTATTCGAATACAAACAGTAAATGAAATTTAGAAGCTTTTTGGATTTCCATCTCCATTTCAAAGATGCTCAAAGAACTTAGCACACACGAATCAGGGTTCATGTCCTCACGTTTGGATTGACACACTATAATAAGCAAAGAAAACACTTCTTCAAGGCACAAATGAGCTGCTTCATTTCTTCATCACTGTATTACACAATGAGAGGGCATCTTATTCAGTCTCACAGAACAACTTCTATAACTTGGCTATTCTTTCAAATCTAGACTCTGGGGGTGGGGTGAGGTGGGGTGAGGCATACTAGCGTTACTCACCTCTGTCTAGAGGCCATTCATGGGGAGGAGGAGATGAGGGCATCTTTCTGCGAACTAAGGTTAGGTGAACCAATTGCCCTGCATTTCGTAAGACTTCAACAACATCCTGATTTGCAAAACCCTGAATATTGACACCATCAACCTAAAACATTAATAGACAAATTAAACAAAGGTTTCAAGTTAGCTATTTTAATTCTGGCAAGGCTGAATAAAATGAGGCAAAATTCATGTTATCCTGAAAATAATTCATATTAAGCTTGGAAAGTACCCTTGAATAAAGCAACCAGTGAAACATGCTAACAAACTTTCACACAAACTTTTAGCAATTTCAAATTTGTACTCCTAAGTCACATCTTTTAACTAACAGCCTGAGAGAGGTATAGGGTTTTAATGTCTGATGCTATTCAAAATTCCACAAAAGATGGTTATTGTTACATACATGGCTCAAGATGTGTTAATGAAAGTTATTATGACCAAAATCAAAGAGATCACCGAATACTTTGTCTTTCTATGATATCTCTGTGTGATATTTTCCAAATAAACACACTGATCTCCCTCCATTAGGCCTTCTAACATTCTGAAAAAGTATGTACAAAAAAGGTATTTTTAAGTCAAGCCCAACTCCACAAATTCTGAAGTTCATAAGGATCAAGAGGCCTCTTTCAATCTTCTACAAGCTAGCCAAACCAGTACTTTAGCTGTCTTCATAAGTATTTTCTCAAAGCATGCACTGTTGCTGCTGGTTTCCAGACCTGCAAATCACCAAGACACTTCCTAAACCAATTAATGTAAAAGCCGAGTCCGGAAAGGTACTTCCTCTGATGGACTTGAGAACAAATATTCAAATCATACCTCCCAACATTTGTTTCTATGTAAATCACTGTGTGCATGTGGGTATATATGCATGTACGGATGCTAAAAATACATACCAACAATTTAATTCCTATTAAATGGGGAAAGACCAATTTTAATGAGGTTATATTCTCAAGTATATAAAAATCTCAATTTTACTCAAAATTACTATTAGTAGCAAAACTAGTTTCACATAGAGACAAAAAGAGCTGGATAATGTCCTACTAATTGTATATAAAATGGGTAATTTAAAAAAATAGATACTTGAGAAGCATTTTCTAGGAAAATGTTAAAACATCTTTCAAGTCTACAGAGTACACATATGCATGTATGCAAGCATTTGTGGGTATGATTGTTTTTCCTGCCAATGTGGTTAGTGAATTGCTTCTTAACTATTGAAAAAATATCAAATTTAGGGATATAGAGGTCAAATTAATAATATTTCACTGTACTAGTAAACTTTCAAACCCTTATTAAACTAGATTAGTTCCTCCTCCTCATAGAAATGATATCAAGATCAACCTTTTTTTTCAATTTGATCAAATCTAAAAGAGAGGGCAGTTACTTACAGCAACTATTTTGTCATTCACTTGAATTTGGCCATTGTGGTATGCAGCACTGCCAGGTATTATACTTTTCACATAAATCCCCGAAGCTTCCCCTGAAGTTACACAGCCATATGGAAAAAGCAGAAACTCTAATTAGGCCTTGATTGCAAAATTCACATCAAGAGGTTAATTAGCTGAAGAGGCTGACTGGAGGCTTGATAAATACTATTTTGAACACAAGCAGAGAAATTGATGGATTATTTCAAACTGTCACCATCACAAGTGACCCGAATTCAAAATGACTTGACTGATGACTACTCTTCTGGAAAAATAATCAGTAATGGAAACTTGATGAAATGCACACAAGTCTGAACTGGAGTTCGGGAGAGCTCAGGGTAAGCCTTGGTCCATCTCCACCCTCACTGCTGACTTGGCATGAGCTGTCATCATTTTTCACTAGCACTGTGACAACAGTCTCTAACAGTTCTTCCTGCCTATGTTTAGTTCATTGCTCATGCAGGCTATCCAAACACAGAAAAAAGAAAAGCACCCGTGGTCTTTAAAAAACAAAACCAGAATGAACCCAGAACATGAAATAATTCTTATGCCATAAAATAAAACATTTAAGGAAAAACAAATGGCTGTATAAAAAAATTGGAAAATTAAAAAAAAACAGATTGGGATACTTTTGTATTTTTATTTATTAATTTTAAATGCACTCAATACTGCCTAAGAAAAATCTATGTCTGTGGATTCTTACTAACTACATAATAATATCTGAATGTTATAGAATTACATTCAAGGTCCTCCATAATCTGATAAACTTAATTTCAATGTCATCTACTATAGCCCTTTAAAAGTCAAGACATACCAGACTGACATTCCATCAAAAATTAAGCAGTGTCATGATTTTACACTTTCTCTCATTTAAATTTTCCTTTGTCAACCTCATCCCTTCTGTCAAAATCTTCCTTTTGAATGCCTAGCTCAAATGCCTCCTTCTTTGTGAATTCTCCATTTCCTTTCATCAAACTGAACCTTTCATCTGCCATACCATTACAGTTTGCCAACAGCTCTGCTAAAACACACATTTCCGTTATCCTTAAATATTTAATAATTTTTTTAGAAAAATATTTCTTTCCCTGTATAGATTTTTCTTTTAATGAGACAGAGTCTCATTACCTTGCCTAGGTTGGTCTCAAACTTCTAGTCTCAAGTGATCCTCCTGCTTTGACCTCCCAAGAGGATGGAACAACAGGTGTGTACTACCGTGCCAGGTAATCTAGACTTTTCTTCTATTCACTTTTCTGTCCCATACAGAACTAAGCAAGGTAATTCCTAAAAAATCCAATAAATAGGACACAGTAAAAGTTGCTTTTTAAGTTTACATGTTTAAGGGGCTAGAGTGGTAGCTCAGCAGTTATGGCATTTGCCTGGCATGCAGGAGGAACCGGATTTGAATCCCAGCATCATGTACACAGTGAAGTGTCAGAGCAACGAAAGCCACATGAGAAACTAAATAAAATTGATTCTGTCTCTCTCTCTCCAAAAACAAAAACAAAAAAAAAAACAAAAAAACCACACACACACAAACAAAAAAACCTACAAGTTTAAGCTGGGCATGGTGACAAATACCTGTAATCCCAGCAACTCTGGAAGCTGAGGCAGGAAGATTACAAGTTCAAAGCCAGCCTTAGCAACTTAGAAACAGTCTCAGTATACAGAAAAAATTAAAAGAGCTGGGCGTATGGCTTAGAGGTTAAGCACATCTAGAGTTCAATCCCTAGTACCAAAAACAAACAAACAAAGATTACACGTTTAAAAAAAGCATGTTGAGTTTTAAAATGTTCCAGTTTTTGGATTCACCTGCCCACCTTCCCCAAACCACACAATTCCAAAATATTCTTTTGACAAAAAAGTAGTAAAATCATTCTTTTCCTTTTTAATAACATAAAACCAAACTTTATCAATTTCTATAAGTCATTCATTTTTTTTTTAAGAGACAGGGACAGTGAGCGAGAAAAACAGAGAGAGAGAGAGAGAGAATCAATTTTTTATTTAGTTTTTCACGTGGCTTTTGTTGCTCCAAGACTTCATTGTGTACGTGGTGCTAGGGTCAGAACTCACGTACTTGCACATGCCAGGCAAGCGCCTTAACCGCCGAGCCACTGCTCCAGCCCAGTCATTCACTTTTATTTACAATCTAAGCCATAAGTTTAAGAACTAAACTATGATTTCTTTAACCAGACTTCTCATATTGACAACTACTCAATATAGTATTTTTGAAACATTATTATTAAACTCATACATAGCTCTTTTGGAACCTATTTAAATTCTGAATCTAAAAAGGGGCATTTAGAAGAATCTGAAGGTTTGAAAAAAGATATTTCATTAGGCTGAAATAGCACAAGGTGGTCTGACATGAATTTCACTCAGGACTTTGAATACATTAGCACTCTTAATCTTTCCACCTGCTGTAAGTATGCAAAATAACAATTTTTTTAAAAAGAAATTAACACTCTAATCTTGCTATTTTTTCAAGAAAACTAAAACACCTAACTGAATTTTCATGTAACCAGCAAATATTTATTCAAAAGTTTATTTTTCATTATCCTAATAAATCTCTCGTAGTAAAAGAAAAACTCTTATAGTGAAAGTTGCCAAAGATAACTTTATACATCAGAGTTGAGGGAACTTTATTCAGAAATAATTAAGCCATGTATTTATTCTCACAATGTATACAATGTATTTTCTTTATATAAAGCAAAATAATTCTAATGAAATACTTGCTTTATTTTTTTAGTGATTAAGCATAATCACATAAACATATAATCACTTTTCACAATATGCAATACACACAGTATTAAATTTATCACAGACATACCATATTATATAGTTAGCAATTACAATATTTAAAATATACCTATTTTAGAACAAAAGGAGGTACAATTCAAATGTTATACACTGAACTGGACAATTAATTTTTTGTTAATGACTAACAAGCCAGCTATTAAACTACTGGCATAAAAATGTGATTCTCTGATCACTGAAAAGTAACTGCCTACTATTATAGATTCATGGTTTTATTGTTCAAGTTTTAAATTAAAATCTGCAGGTACTTAACTTTACTGTCTAGAAACCTTTACATCCTTCACAATTATTTCCAAATATAAAACAGAATGATTCATTTACCTGTATGAGATGTTCCAGCATAGCCAACAATTCTAATACCAAGACTCTGTCCATCTGTTTTAATGAGTTCAACATTGTATGTTTCAAAAAGAGAAGAATTATCCTAAAAAGAAATAACTTAATTATGTATGTTTCATTATATAACTGTTTCTGTATAGTCAATTTGTGCAAAATTTACCAAGTTTCTTCTGTGGCAAGGTGATTTTTAAGATGGTTCCTATAATATTCAATTCCTGGAGCTTCCCCTGTGTTTATGCTACATGGCAAAAGGGAGATGACCCAAGTGGACCTAATCTAATCACAGAAGCCCTTCAACTTGTGGTTTTTCAGATGGAAAGGGTCATGTAGAAGAAAAAGAAAAGGCGCTTAAGGAGTTGAAAGACATTCTGGCTGATAGCTAGCAAAGAAAAGAGACCTCTGTCCACAGCTGCAAGGAAATGTATTCCGCCAACAATCTGAATGAGCCTAAAAGTGGATTGTTCCCAGGGTGTCCAGAAAAGAGCCCAGCCAAGTCAACACCTTTATATGGGCCTTGGAAAAAAAATCTAAACAGAGCACCTAGCCAAGCCCACCCTGCATTCTAACCTTCAGAACTCTGAACTAACAAAGGATATTATTTTAAGCGACTAAATTGGTTGTGATTTATTATACAATAGAAAACTAGTACAGTCACTTACAAAAACCTCAGGCTATATTTGCATTTGAAAGAATAACAGGCATAGGAGCTGGAGTGGTGGCTTGGCAGTTACGGCGCTTGCCTGGCAAGCACAAGTACGCAGGTTCAAACCCCAGCACCACAGCACCACATACACAACTGACTGTCAGAGCATTGAAAGCCACATGAAAAACTAAATAAAAATTGATTCTGTCTCTCTCTTTCTCTCACTGTCCCTCTCTCTTAAAAAAAAAAAAAAAAAAGAACAAACTTAAAGAAAAATTTAGAAACAAAAGGTAAGCTAATTAAGTAATATTAAAAATACTAACTCTAAAACTTATTTTTGTCTTTTAAACATTTACATACAGGAGTAGGGAATCTAAATACTAACACTTTGCTTCAATTTAAAACAGTAATATTAGAAAGTGAATCACTGAGGGCTGGTTATGTAGTTCAGTGGTAGAATGACTGCCTGGCATGTGCAAGGTCCTGGGTTCAAGCCCCAGCACTGAAAAAGAGGAGAAATGAATAAATGATTGTGTCAAGTTCCTATTTATCATACAACTTCACAGATCCTTCACTAAAGTAAAAGGCTTGAGGGAGCTAGAATAATGGAGGGACAAGAAATAATTACTACCACAATTTGGAAGATTTTTTAAAATTTTTAAAAGAATCTAATATTGTAGAATAAACAACTTCCACTCATATGCTTCCAAGAATGAAAAGACAAATGACTTCCCAGAAAACCCTGAGTGAAGCCTTGGATGATGACCAGTGCCCTTCCACCCTTTCCACCAGAGTCACTTCTCTTTTCTCTCCTCCTCTTCCCTTTTTTTTAGTTATACCTTCATTTTTGCATTATGTTTTTCTTCAGAGTCTATGAGGTAGTGGGGAAAAATCTGGAATGGACCAAAGAGATCTGAATTCAAATTCCAGATTTTTCAACTTTACTTGCATTAAGACCTTCAATAAATTCTCACTTTTGTTTTCCCATTAATAGATAAGACCTATCCTGCAAAAGTACAGTATTATCAATATTATTTTATAACTATAGAAACTACTTGTTCACAAGTATAATATACATTGTAAGTATCTATTCCCTTTGACCAATGTGCTTCTATCAGTAATAGTTCTTATACATACATGGATCCATATTTACAGCTTCCCTTCTACCAGCTAGATATCTACTCACCAACCTAATAAAATAGACAATTTGGAAAATTTGAAATTTTCCAATTTACAAAACAGTAGCTGAGGTTCAGGGAGATTAAATGGCTTAACTGTGAAAAATAGCAAAAAAAGAAAATCAGGTATGTACAGTCATCTCCAAATTGGATCTCCTCTGCTTCACTGGGAGCACTGATATGCTACTTATGCCAATGTGGCACTGTGAGTTGAAAGGATTTTTTTATCTTGCATTGTTTCATACCCAGTGACTGATTTAAGATGGAAAGACTAAACACTCACAGACAAAGGGCTTGAGTTGGCAACAACAGGAAGGGCAACAGGCAAGGCCACAGGGGTTGGAGGCGTTCCTGAAATTTCACCAATTGGGTCTCTAGCCACAACCATTCTGACTGAATTCCCACAGTTCCTGAGCACTTGAGCAACTTGCTCACTGGTCATTCCTTGCACATCTGTGCCACCGATCTTCAGGATGTGATCCCCTGTCTGGAGTCTTCCATCCTTTAATGCAAGAAAAAACAAAATCATTCAGAGAAATCAATTATTTGGCTTCACAAATTGATAACAATTCACCCAACTTTCAATTCTGACAAAATGATTGGAAATGAAGCATCTAAAATGCTGAATAAAATATAACATTTTTGATGAATTGCCAAATTGGCAAAAGAGTAAAGGAACTCCTTGTAGAACACAAAAAGCAAAGGTTCAAGATGAGAAAGGTAACCACAATTCTAACACACACATTTGCTTGAGACTATCAGTTCATACCTAATGATCTGGAGCCAGAGTGTAAATGACCATGAATGCAAGGAGGCAATCAGAAAGCCCGACCTCAAGAAAGGAGGGCCGTCAAAACAGCAGCCTCTAGCACAAGGCTAAGGAATGGGACAGACCACAAGCTCAGCCCACATCTTCAGCAGAAAGTTGCCAGTGAGACCAGAAGAGATTGAGAGGAGGGGAGAGCAGCAGAAGAAATGAGCAAGTTAACAGAGGGAATTCCCCAGGATGAGCATTTTCTCTGCATGAATAGGAAGGGAACCCATTGGAGGGTTTTGAATGGAGGAGTGACATTATCTGACTGACTTTTAATATGAACCCCAAAACCTATGACCTTAAAATAGACAGGAGAAACAATCATAGCAAAGACCAGTTGGGAGACTTTAGCAAAAATCTGGAGAGAGATAATGACAGCTTGGACTAGGTTAGCAGTTGGGGTATTGAAAAGGCAGATTCTAGATGTATTTTTAATGAACTGTCAACAGATCTGCTGATAGCTTCTACACGGAGCATGAGGGGAGAAAAATGAATCAGAACCCCAAGATTTTAGCCTGAGTAATAGAGTTGCCATGAATTGAGATAAAGAAGACTACAGAGGAACAGATGAGTGGGAATGAGTATGAGTGAAGAGTTCCAGGCTAGAGTTGTGCAGTTTCTGATGCTCATCAGACATCCAGGTGGAGAGACAAGGTATACAGCTGGATTTACAGGACTGGGATTCAAAAGGGAAATCCAAACTGTTACACTTTTAAATTTGGGAGTCACTAGCATACAGGAGGTATTTAAAGTCCTGATTCTGGATGAGTTTAAAGCAAGGACATGTTCTATTTCTTAAGCTGAGTGATACATTGGTGGTTGTTGCTATCATTATTACTTTAAATGTACACAGATTTTTATATATTCTTTCATATGTATGTGTATTTCATACCCACAAAAGTTTAAGACAGGCTAGAGAGGTAGCTCAGTGGTTATGGCACTTGCCTGGCATGCACAAGGACGCACGTTTGAACCCTAGCACCACATACATAACGAAGGAGGAATGAAAGCCACATGAAAAACTGAAAATAAAATTGATTCTCCCTTTCTCTGTCTCTTACTGTTCCTCTCTCTCTCTCTTCAAAAAAAAAATAAGACTTTTGTTTTAGTTTATCAAAGTGTGCATCAGTTCAAAATAGTCATAATTGCCTCATGGAGTTTCTGAAATAGCTGATCCATCTGCAGTTAGTTTCTTTCATCAGATATTTTGAATTATCTTTATTTCCTTTAATATAATAAAAACAATAAAATGTTAAAATAGCTGCTTATAAAATAAAATTATGCTCGGTTAAAAATCATTCTCACATATCACCTCACGCAAAGAACAACTTTAAAATGAGAAAATTGAGATTCATAAAGGTAGACTAACTTGACTAAGGTCATAAAGCTAGTGAGTAGAAGAACCAAAGCTCATTCCACCTGCCCACTGATGTTTCCCATTTGGTCATTTGCCCTATGTTTTGATATCTCCAGAGTTGATCTCTCATAACAATGACTGGTATTAGATAGTACATTTACTAGTTTCCTATTCTCCAAGAAATTATCTGTAACTGCCAAAAAGTTTGAATGAAGATGAAAAACGCTTATTTTACAATTGGGAGACAACTTAGAACAGAGCAATGACCATTGGGTTAATTTGGTTTTAAGCTTCGTAATCCTGCTTCCAGGTGGCACCTTCTATAAGCTATAGATAAAATTCTGAAGGAAATTTTAAAAAGCCTTAAAACTGAAGCCTATTCACCATTCTTCCTTTTCTCCAGTTTTGCAGGATCCTGAAGGAAGGAGTGTTTCCATCAAAATAATGAGTACCAAGCTCCAGGCTTTAGGATAAACACTGCAGATGGTGCTAGAAGTGACTCCAAGTGGAGAAAAGCAGGGTAGCACAAATCAATTGAATTCATATACGTTTGGAAAGATTTGAGAAAGGAACAGATGTAAGGAAAAAATTATTATAGACAAGAGAATAATGAATTGCTGGATTTCTACTTTAATAACAATAATTGGATACTCTATTCTCACCCATTCAACAGACTTGAAGTAAGATAAACAACTACACCAGAGTCAGTTTACACCGAAGAAAAACAAGTGTAAAGCAGTCTCTGTGAATGACATGCCTCTTGAACAGAATTACAAGCTGACCAAAAGAGTAAAGAAAGGCTAATAAATTCTTTCATAGTGGACTGGGCAAAAGAGGTGCATTTCACTATAAAGCATATATTTAGTCACTTCATAGGCACTACCTTTTTTCCTATTTTACCTCATCTCTTATTTTAAAATGATGTAGATCATTTGCATCTGTCACTGAAAGTCAAACACTTCCTTCTTACAGAAAAACAGGTGTTCGGAGGAATTCATAAGTGCAAAAATAGTCATTAGATTGATAGGAAAAACACCAAAATGACAGCTACCTTGTGTACGTCCAGCAGCCCCAAGCATTTCATTTTATTGATATTTTCTAATCTGACATAACCTATTGACTGAGCAAGGGAACTAAGATCATAATAAAGTCCCTTTTGTTCTTTAACAGAAATCATGAATCAATGAAAACTAATAGGCCAACATTCAAGCATAGAGTGCTAATCAAATAGTCAAATATAAAAGCTCCTATTAATACATTGATTCTTTTAAAAGAGAAAAAATGATACATATTGTCAAAGATAATGTGGAAAGCAGAAAAACTAAAATCCTTGATGTAACAGAGTATCATACAATTATAGAGAAAATACTAACAATGTCATTTATATTTAAAAAGAAAAAAATACTTTAGTCCAAGTTAACATCTTTTTGCTAGAAAAACTTTCATTTTAAGTTTTCTAATACGTTGTTGTGGCTGATGATTTCAATTAAAAATTATTTGACCTAGGGTCAGAGAGGTTGCTCAGTGGTTATAGTGCTTGCCTGGCATGTGCTTGCTTGGATGCAGGTTGGAACCCCAGCAACACATACCCTACGAAGTATCAGAGCAACAAAAGCCACATGAGAAACTAAATAAAAATGATTCTCTTTCTCTCTGTCCTCTCTTTCTTTAAAAAAATAAGGGGGGGGGGGCTGGAGTGGTGGCTCAGCAATTATAGTGCTTGCCGGGTATGAACAAGTACACGGGTTCAAACACCAGCACCCATGTACACAACTAAATGTTAGAGCAATGAAGTAACGAAAGCAATGTGAAAAACTCAATTAAAAAAAAAAGTGATTCTGTCTCTCTCTCTCTCACCGTCCTTCTCTCTTAAAAAAAAATTTTTTTTTTTGATCTGGAAGTTCAGTGTAGAGTGCCTGCCTGACAAGCGTGAGGACCTGGGTTCAAACTCCAGTACCACATACACAACTAAGTGTTGGAAAAACAAAAACCAGATGAAAAAATAAATAAAATTAATTCTTTCTTTCTCTCTTTCTCAGTCTCTTTCTCTTAAGAAAAATAATTGATCTGGGCACAGTGGCACATGCCTATCCCAGTAGCTCAGTAGGCTGAGGCAGGAAAATCAGAAGTTCAAAGCGAGCCTCAGCAAATTACCCAGGCCTAAGCAACTCAGTGAGACCATGTCTCAAAATAAAAACAAAAACAAAACAGGCTGGGGATGTGACTCAATGATTAAGTACTCCTAGGTTCAATTCCTAGTATAAATAAATAAGTAAATAATAAAAAAAATATTAGAGGCTAGAGCCATGGCTCAGTGGTTGCAGCACTTGCCTGATACGCATGAGGATCTGGGTTTGGACCCTGGCACCACATGCACAACTAAGTGTCAGAGCAACAAAGGCCAGATGAAAGGCTAAATAAAGTTGGTTCTTTCTTTCTCTCTCACTGTCCCTCTCTCTATTAAAAAATAATATATATTTATATATAAAATAATAATAAATTATTTGAAAGCCTATAGGAATTCAGGGCTGAGTTACACACACACACACACATACAAAGAAAAAAAAGAAAAAAAAAGAAAAGAAAAAAGAAATCAAATTTATTTCTCCAAAAACTAAAAAATACTTCCATGACTCAGAAAATGAAATGATTATCTTTGCTTACAGGCTGCTTCTATTATGGGTCAAAAGGCAACATGTCATTAACAACAAACAGTGACTTTATAAAATAAACACTCTTTCCATCAACAAGTTAAAGAACTAAACCCAAGTTCCCCTATCCTCTCCTACTCAAATCCCCAGAGCCCTCATCAACTGGTTCTTAAGAATAAGGAAAATATCTCTCTATAGAATCACTCAAAGCAAAACTGCTAGAGAAAAACCACCTGTTCAGTGCTTGGACCTTGCTTACTCTTGCTAAGGTCTTCCATAGTCCAAACCCCCCTCCAATCCTTGTTGATTCCATTCCTTAATACGAAAGGTTGCCAGATAATTATTATGACATACTATAACTGCCTTATGCCAAAATTTCACTGATTTATGGCAACTTTTAAATAGGCTGTGTTGTAATGTTCACCTTCTGGACACAATGGAAGGACCCAGTGAGACATACTTCCTCAGAGCCTCCAGACCATGTAAAAGAGGTTCCTGTAAGGCTCAGAAGTTTTGCACCACCTGTTTTCAAATTCAAAACAAAATTAAACAAAAACTGGCTTCTAAAAATTTTTTATACTTTTGCCACAATGGGATACAATGCTCTAAGATGTGTTCCAAGTGCTATGAATACCAGAGAATATTTGAGAATTACTAATAGTCTTTCAGCTCCCCTTACATAATATCATGTATTTCTCTATCCATGAAATTGGTCCTAATTATATTAAGTGACTGGTTATTGTAACTAACTCAATCTCAATAAATGCTTTCAAAAAGCATAAATCAACTTTTCAAAAAACAATGAATGCTATTTTCTGGGGTTTTTTTTTTTTTTTTTTGGATTTTTGGATTATAGTATGACAGTTTTCATTTACTATTTTATTGCCAAAAAAGAAGAGTAAAAATTTTTTAACAGTTGAACACAGGGCATTGTTGCTGATCTTGTCAGGTTAAAGATGTTTCATCTAGTTGTCCAAAGATATACAATACTGAATCTGCATACACAGTTTCCTTTACGAAGTACAGTGTTTGTGTTTTGCTGTCTTTAAAATATATAAATACAAAGGAAAGGAAACCACTCATTAAAAACTGCATCATATGAGGGGTATTTTAAATTTATGTTGTTCCTGGTAATAACACATGCCCAATGAAAACCAAAAGCTGGAAAAGCAGTTAGATTTCCTACTTGAGTGGACAGTTACGAAAATCAATCATTTTCTGTAGTAACCATTATATTTTCAATTTATCATGAACTAATCTGAACTTACTATGAGATATAGCCAAAATCAGAAGAAGAGAAGATATAGGGAGATTATTCCTTTTTTGGAGAAAAGCCCTCCAGAATCAGCACAGGAAATAAACATCCTGTGATTCTAGGTGGAAATAATGTAGTCAATTTCAACTTATATTGAACTGATTTTTTTCGTTGACTTGTTCAGTGCCATTCTTCTAAATCAAGTGTTTAATTCTTCTTCTAGTTCATCCAAATCTTCCCCAGTAAAAAGGTTTTCATCAACAGGAACAGCATTGATAATTCCATTTTCCTGCTCCTCCCCTTCATTGTCCTCTTCCAAATCACTTCTTTCACCATTTTCTGCTCTACCTCCAGAAGCTTCACTTATTTGTTTTCATCTTTGTCTGAAGCATATGTGCCAAATCTTTCAAGACTGGCTACAATAATACCTGTCTCATCTACATCTCTTGGGATGTACAGGCTTAAGTCTATATCATTTACACTCACAGAATTATCAACCTCAATACCTCCTGTTCCCTGAATGTAACAGGTATCTTCGACTTCATCATCATTGTCATTGACCAGTTCAGGATGACATTCAAATACTTCATGACCACTGACCATGAGCACTTTCCCTGCTTTGAAGTCAGTTTTCCTTCTTTCCATATCTTCATCAAGTTTATCAATCTTTTCTTGTCTTTCCCTTTTCTTCCATGCAAGAAAAGATTCTAGAGTGATTTTGGTAATATTTGGACCTAGGACAGAATGCTCTCTCTCAATTAGATCTTCTAATGATATTTCATCTTCTCTCATCTTTTTTCAACACAAATCCAGGAGGGAGTGCATGAGGATACATGTAATTATCACCCCCTCCAGGGCACACCCCAAACCAGCCATACTTATTATTTTCAATAGCTTCAAGGAAATGCTTACACACTATTTGAGTTTTTGGTTTTTTCTTTTCTGCCTCACTGTGCTTCTTGTTCACTACTTCTTCCAACTTTTTCTCATCCCAATTATCCATAGTATCTTTTTCAAGTTCTTCATCTCTTGCATCATTGTAATTTTTCACATTTTCTCTCTAAAGTCAAATCATGAGAGAACTCTCACTTATCTCCTTTAGTACATTGGCCTTGCTTGAAGAATGCACATACCACAGATCTGGGATCTGTACCTCTGCTTATTTTTTTTGAGCGGCAACTACAGGTTTGAACAGTTCATTTAGCTCTTGCAACCCTTTCTTCTTGTCATCTTTCTTCAATTTCTTGTCAACTTCACTTTGTGCTACCTGATGTGGAATTTGCTGACCAATTTAACTTGATGAGTGACAGACTTGATAAATTTCTGTTGCTTTGCTCCTTTTTCTTATTCTTCAGACCAAATGTTTTGGCTTCGATAAACTTTTTTTCTGCTCTACCTTTTTGCTTCCCCCAGCTTGAGCCTGTTTTGGGGGCACATTGCAGAGATAGGTGTAACCAGTCAGACTTAAGCAGGGATGGAAACCATTGGGAGATCTGGCACCAGGGTAGGAGGAGGAAGACAGGCCAATGTCGCTACCACAGTGCACGGAACTAACTTTCTAACATTAGAGGTAGTAGACAGCCAAAGGACACAAAGAGCTTTGGAGTCAGACACACCCATATTCAAATCATGGCTCTACTTTGGTCAAGCTGTATAGCCAAAGGTCAGTTTCTTCTCCTACCTAACCTTAGGCAAAATACAAATAAATTCCTCTCTCATGGAGTGTGTGCATTAAATCCAATATTATAATGTAGAATGTTTAGCCTGGAGTCTTGTTCATATCAAGTCACCAAATGCACACATTTCTGATTCTGTAAGTTACAGTCATCTCAGTGTTGTCACACCTCCTCAACTCAAGAACCTATTTTATGGGCTGGATCAGTGGCTCAGCGGTATTGCACTTGCCTACTTGCCTGGCATATGTGAGGACCCAAGTTTGAACCCTAGCACCACAAACACAACCAAGTGCCAGAGCAATGAAATCCAGAGGAAAAACTACATAAAACTGATTCTTTCTCTCTCTCTCCCACTCTCCCTCTTTTATTTTTTTCCAAAGGAGCAATTTTATGAAGCCCCTTTAAATAAGAAATATTGACTTTCTTTTCTCAATTCCTATTATAACAATTTAACATTCTTTGAAAAGAGTAGAATGTGTATAGTAGTATTAGTTAACCCCTTTAGCAGGATCACTCCATGATCACAATCTTGATCACACCTGCACATCAATGACCTATGACTGCCATATTCCCCTACAATGACTAACCACAGGCCTAAGACTACTATTCTTTGAAAGGCTTTCTCACAAGGCTGGCCACAGGCTGACGTATGAGAGCTCAGATTCTAGGAGCATTCCCACCACACCTTGAATGTCTGACTCACTGTGCTTAAACTATTTGTGCAATGTGTTTTCTCCTGAATACCTGCTTTCTTCCACAAGCCTGGGACTTTGGTACATGCTGGACAGTGTGTGCCTACATGACCAGCACCCAATAAACCCTAGGCTCTGAGTCTCAAATGGCTTCTAAGGTAGATATTTCAGATTCTTCACCTCATGTCCCTTTTCTGATATTATTTTTGCTTTGTAATATTTTACTAACAGATCACAGCCATGAATCCAACTGTATGTTGAGTCCTGTGTGACCTCCTAGCAAATCACCAAACAGGGATGTGGGCTTGGGGACTATGTCAGAATCATGGAATTAAACCAGAGTTGGTGGTGGACCCACAACTCAGGCTTTCATCTGAATCCAACACTCCCAGGCTGTGATGCTTTGCTGTTTCCTCTCAGAGATGCTTACCTAGGATGCAGGTGAAGAATTTGCCCAGAGGCAGCTAACAGAAAGTGCATAAACCACACCTTGTGCCATGGGCTAATCTATAAAGGTATGACAGCCAGAGTTAGTTCGAGAATTACAGCAAGCTTAACACTGTGTAGAACCAAGGGAAAAAATGGGGCCAGGCATGACATAAATGGATCATAGCCATAAGGTTGAAGGAATTTTACCTGCCATCAGCTGAGACAAGGAAAAAAGCAAGCACTTCCCTGTCCCTCGTGTGTACAGCTCACCAATGTTCTTTATAGAAAAGAGCAAAAGCTCTGCTGCTCCTAGAGCTGGCTATTCTGTGTTGATAGGTTTGACTAACCCTGCACAGGTGAGCATCAGGAAAAGGAAAACATCAGGATCAACTTTTGATAAACTACTTAAACAGTAAAGCACAGCTGAACAGATATGGGATCACTCTTGACTTTGTACTTCCCAGCCATGCAACCTTGGGCAACTTCTTAACAGCTCCCCTGTCAATAACTTGGAAATAAAACTCATAAGACTGTTTTGAGCATTACATTAGAATAATGTATATTAGGCAGATGATAACATCTGGCACAAGCACTTGCTTCTCCATTACAACTCTGTGATGGGCATAACCCCACCGTCTCCTTGATGATCTGAAAGAGTGACAATCACTTCCAGTAAAGGGTGAAAATCAGATTTGGGCTTTTCCCAACAGTGCGTCAATGGGATTAATCTGGGAAACACTGCACATCATACTGTCCTTGTGAAAATTCATAATGCACATTAGTATATTAAAAAGCATGGAAAATTCTTACACTAAAGAAATACATTTGATTTTGTTTAAATTTATTCAACCCTTTTGTTTTTCAAAATAACTACTGTACTTTGCACTATGAAAAACACTACTTCAGCAAACAAGCTTATTAAAATTTCTAAGGGTAGAGGAAGATATCAAAATACTCCATAATGTTTCATTCCTCTCCAGGCTACAAAACTTCTTTCAAAAAACCTTCAGGGCTGGGTTGGAGCTCAGCAGTAGAGTGCATGATTACTATGCAAGATGCCTGTGTTCAATTCCGAGTGCATGCATGCGTGCACACGCACATACACCTTTAAGAGCATTATATTTTGTGCCACAGGTGTGTTTTGAAGAACCATAAAACATATATTTTGGTCTCAGAACCCCTTCACATTGGTTGAAATTGTTGAGGACACAGGGATGAGGATTATGAAATGGCACAAGAAATTGTTGGAGATATGTTCATTATCTTGGTGGTGATGGGCAGTTAAATTTCATATGACATTTGGTTGGCAAAAATACTAGTCTAGATATTGCTACAAAGGTATTTTTTTAGATGTGACTAACATCCTCAACTGGAAGACTTCAAAGAAATAATCACTGATAATGTGAGGGGACCTTATCCAATCAGTTGACAGTTTCATGGCAAAACCTGAGGTTTCCTGAAGAAAGAATTGTGTCTCACACTTGGTAACATCCCACCTGGACAGTATCCTGCCCATTTCCTAAATATCCTGCCAGTTTGCCTGACAGATTTCAAACTTAGAACTACATTAACTCCTGTCTGAGTTTCTAGTCTGCTGGCCTGCCCTATAAATTTTAAGCCTTGGGGCTGGAGCCATGCTCAGCGGTTACAGCACTCACCTGGCATGTGCAAAGACAGGGCTTCTAACCCCAGCACCATGTATATAATGAAGTACTGGAGTAACGAAAGCCAAAAGAAAAACTAAATAAAATTGATTCTTTCTCTTTCTCTCTCATTGTCCATCCATCCCTCCCTCCCTCTTTTTTTAAACTTTTTTTTAAGAGAGAGAGAGAAAGAGGGAGAGAGAATCAATTTTATTTAGTTTTTCATGTAGCTTTTGGTGCTCTGAGACTTTGTTGTATACATGGTGCTGGGGTTTGAACCCGTGTCCTCACACACACCAGGCAACTGCTGAGCCACTGCTCCAGCCCTCTAATTATTTCTTGAAAGCTCAAATTTTGTCATCAACAACACTGTCATAGTTTCTCTTGAAATAGGCTCACTTCAGTCATTTTCAAGGAAATTCCCATCAAATACCTAAGTCTGAATGATCATAATTTGTCAGTTATTAGTTTAAATATAGAAATGCTATTACATATAAAAAATGGATACTACATTTCACAAATGTTTTTTTCTCAAGATAACTATCATGCTTTGATATACAGAAGGCATATTTCTTGGTACCTACCATTTTGTTACTGGATAGTAAAAAGGCATGCAGCAAAAGGTTAAATTTACTAAGATTGTTTTTACTGCAGCATAAAGAACCTTAAGTGAAGCCAGTGACTTGGGAGGCTGAGGCAGAAAGGTCACAAGTTCAAAACCAGCCTCACCAACTAAGCAAGACCCTAAGCAACTTAGTGAGACCTGTCTCAAAATAAAGAATAAAAAAGATTGGAGCTATTGCTCAGTGGAAAAGCATGCCTGGTTTCAATCCTTGGTTTAAAAAAAAAAAAACAAAAAACAACCCTAAGTGAAATGGGAAACTGGCAATTTTTCTTTCTTGTAGCAAGTGCATGGTGAGAAAGAATGCCATGATTACCACTACATATTGAAGATACTACCTTGTTTTGTACTACAGCACCAGCAATTTGAGTCTACCACTGCTTCTGTATCACCAACACAATGTCAGTGTAGTAAAAAGGGACAAAACTTAGTGTTATACAAGTAGGTTTGACCTCAAAGACTCCCCTAAGTCACAAAGACCATCTCCCAAGAGGCCAAACAGAACTGCTGCTTTAAATAACACACTCAGGTTCTAAAAGGACAATAGAAACCTCAAGAACTCTACAATTTGTATTAAATAATCTTGATCAGAAACAAGGGACTAAGGAACTTGTCTAAAAGCTACATTTGCATAACAAGTATCTGAGTTTTGTTTCTTAGGTTTTATTTTTTGTGGTGTTGAGGATGTTGGAACCCAGAGCCTCGTGCATGGTAGGCAAGAAATTACTACTGAGCTACACCGCAAGCCCCAGCAAGTTCATCTTTACTTATGTCTATTAGAAGGGTAAGTTTAAGTGTATCTGGACAATAATCAGTTAAATACTACATGTTATTTTGACTGTAGAAATAATTAAAAATTATTTCTGATTTATCATATACATTCTATGTATATTTGTAATCGAATTTCTAAACTAATTTCTAAAAATTAAAGATGGCCAGGTGTGGTAACCCACGCCTATAAAACCAGCAACTTGGAGACTGATACAGGAACATTTCAAATTGGAGGCCCACTCAGCAGTTTAGTGAGACCATATCTCAAAATAAAAAATTAAAAGGGGTGGGAGTCTGACTCAATAAGTAGAAAACCTCATAAAATAAAAAATAAGCCAGAACACACACCAAAAAAAAACCCCAACTTTAATGTAGTATTTAATATTTTCTTTCATGTAAAATTAAGTAAAAGCAGGGGTTAAGTTTTTAAATGGTCCACTTTCAGTATAAGCACTGCTAAATAATGAAGGGTAGACATTTGATTTATAATAGTATAAAATTGTAATTCAAGCAAAATTTTTCATGGGACAAATGCTTATTATAATCACCATGTCTTCTGATTTTATCATTATGCCTTTAGATGGTACACTGTAGAATAATACAGATGTTCAAAATACACTAAAAACTCTTTTCAATAAGAAATACTGTTCTCTGATAAATTCAAAAAGCCTGTCAACTACAGGTTCCCCTCACCCCACCAAAAAAAAAATGTTGTTTTAGGAACTATGTAAAATGAAGCAGAATATACATTTATTTATGGAATAAGCCATTTTTAAGCTGTACTTAAATTCTACTTATTGAGTCAGATATCCCAGTAACTCATGTTATAAAATTGCAATTCAAGTCCTATGATTTAAATCTTACAAAACCAAAATGATAAGAGAAGATCAACTTACTCGATCAGCTAATCCTCCAGGAACGATGGTCCTCACAACCACACCACTTGACTTTCCTCCAACTATTCCAAAACCTAATCCAGAGCCATCATTAATGAGTTCAACATCCTCAATATGGCCCCAACAAACCTAGAAAGTAAAGGCAAGTAAGAGCCACAATGTCAGTAAAACACACAGATTCTTAACTTTCCAATACAATAACTATTAAAGTGGAATCTTCCAGAAACTGGATATTCATCCGCTTAATCAGGACAATGGGCTAAGATAGACAAACACGTAGGCCCTGCCTTTAGGATCTTATAACCCAGGAGAGTAAAAACACAATTAAAACACAAGGCAGGATATCAGATAAAACACTGTAGATCAAAGAGGATAAGAAACATTTCCCAGCTGATGCCCAACATCTAGCACAAGGCCTGGCTTGTAAAAAGAACCAATAAGTATGTGTTTGCTTAAAATGAAAGGAACAGGACTGGGGATGTAGCTCAGTAGTAGTGTGTTTGCCTAGCATACACAAGGAGCCTCAAGCAAGGAAAAGAAAATCCTTAACTTGAATTAAAAGTCAAAATGTTAGAAAGATTTCAGAGGCTTGGGGAAGGACTGGCCATATGAAATAAAATCCAATGAGAAAAGGGGACTTTTAAATTGCACTACAAAGGAAGACATTCAAGCAAAAGGGAAATATAAGAGCAAAGTTGGACTAGATAGTAGAATGGGTCAAACATAAGAGTCAAAAGATTGGATTAACTGGGAAGGCAAGTGGGGATTAAAGGTTTTAGAAGAGGGGGGCTGTAGTGGTGGCTCAGTGGTTATGGCACTTGCCTTGCATGCACAGGGTGCAGGTTTGAACCCTAGCACCATGTACAAAAGTAAGTGTTGGAGCAGCGAGGGCCACATGAAAAACTAAGTAGAACTGACTCTCTCTTTCTCTCACTGTCCCTCTCTCTCTTAAAAAATAAATAAATAAAAAAGATTTTAGAGGATGGTATGAGTATGACAAGGATAAAGCAGTGGCTGAGGAAAAATTAATCTCACAGCAATGTAACGAATGAAATGGTAAGAACATGAGGAAAAGAGATAAATTTAGGAGACAAAAATGTGGAAGAAGAAAGGCAGACCTAATTGAAGACAGGAGCAACAGGAATGATACAAATCAGACAAGACATGAGTGTTTTTCCTTGAGCTATCAGGCTTCCATCAGAAATGTGCATTAAATTCATATAATCCAACAGCAGAACAATGCCTCCCTCTCACTATCATGAAGACATACTCATTATTTAGTTTTTTATTACATAAAATTGTAAAGCTACTATGAAATGTTAAGATAAGCGGGAATATTATAATATTAAGTAAGTTCGTGTCTGGAACAACACCTAATATCTACGAAGTAATAATATTTGCTAAAATAAGAAGCCTGAATCAAGGATGGCAGCTACTATTCACAGAGTGTTAATTGGCCTTCTCTTTCAATCCTTACAACATCTCTAAGATCTATATACCATTACTAGTTTCAAGTAACAGATAAAGAAAATGAGGTATGGAGAAGCCAAGGACCTGGTAGTGTGACACGACTAGGAGGGAGAAGAAATGGACTTGAACTCACCAATGTGTGACTCTAACACCCTTTTTCTTTATGTGCTAAACATCGTCCCACTTTGTCTACTGTGTTTATTACATAAATTGTGTTATATAAATATTACAGATTATAGCAAGGAAAATGCCTACAATTTGTGTTGTGAACTTGTAATGTACTAGACAGATTATTTTTTATTTTGTCCCAAGGAATGAAAATTAAATAAATCAGCTAGCACTTGGTGTTATAAGAAAATAAGATTTATTAGCAGGCATTCTGAACATACAGGCCAAAATCTGTAATATGTTACAAAGCAACCATACAGTTTCCTCAAACAGACATACTTTTCTTCTTCTGAACTGTTAAAGTGCATATCTTTACATGAAAAAAAGATTGCCATAATTTTGTACCATTAACAATCTAATCATAAATTCCCATAATTTATAATGTTTTTGAAATAAATAAACAACTTTTAAGATACTTGACAGTAAATTGCTAATGAAAACTCTCAGTTAACTCTCCATCAAGGGATACAAGACGACTCCACCAAATAAATTACACCGAATACTCAAATTGACTCTTATATTAAATAACAATCTTAAATAAGACGACCCACAGGACATTGAAAAGACAAAATAAATAAATAACCCGTCATGAAACATCTTGTTTAAATATGATGTATTTGGAGACATGATCATCCTTCTTGACCTATGGCAAGTAAAATGACACCTGAATGCCATTACACTGCTTATAACCAACAGCATAACTCAAGATCATTTTTCTAACTTCACAACTCACTGTTTCAGGCAGAGTTGTATCAACTGAGCTGGTGGAAGTCCTGCTTTTTGTGTGGACTGGTTCCCTGGCCACAACTAGATGCAGAGATCCAGCCGTTTGTTGTAATAATGCAATTGCTTGCTGGTGGGAAATATTCTGATCCAGTGGTGTGTGATTAATGGCCAAAATCTGGTCATTTTCCTTTAATCTTTGATCCCTTAATCAAACAAGAAAAGAAAGTTAAAGTTTAAAGTGGTCTAACAACTTGACTTTTAAAAATCTGTTCTTTAAATTCAGCAGTTTACTGCTATGGTACTACTTCACTCAATATGTTTACCTGAATAATTATTTAGATATTACAGAGTTCATCAGAGTGCTTTGTAATCAAAGCACTGAATAGCTAATATGTTAATTAGGTAGCATATCCCTGTATACACACATACATACATTTTAAGTCAGTTGAGGGGCTTGAGCAGTGAGTGACTCAGCAGTTATGGTGCTTGCCTAGCATGCACAAGGACACAGGTTTGTACCCCAGCACCATGTACACAACTAAATGTCAGAGCAATGAAAGTCACATGAAAAACTAAATAAAATTGATTCTCTCACTGTCCCTCTCTCTCTTTAAAAAAAAAAAAAAAGTCATTTGGCTAAGGTTGGAGTGGTGGCTCAGTAGTAGAGAACCTTCACAGCAAGTTCAAGGATGCAGGTTCAAACCCCACCACCACATACACATCTAAGTATTGCGGAAACAAAAACCAGATGAAAAATAAAAATAAATAAAACTGATTCTCTTCCTTTTAAAAAAGAAAAAAGAAAGTAATTCACCTAGAAAAATAAATCAAAACACTTTAGTAGTGGATCTGGTAGAGGACCCCATTGCCAAGGGTTAGCAAGCGTGAATACTACATGAACTCTTTCAAATCTGACTTCCACCCCTATCATACTAGCGTAACCATTTTCTCAACTTCACTAGAGCCTCATCCTACCTGGATTCTGCCCACACAAACTCACTCCACCTCCACTGCCTTTACTTCTTCACCACCTGTCAAAAGAGGCCAAATTCTCCTTGAAATCACTCCTAGTGATCACTTCCAAACCAATATCTAAGCCCTTTTCTCTCTCCCAAACCATCTCCCAAAGCTAACTAAGGTAAAAAAGACAACTAAGGGGGGAAAAAAGGCAACAAAACTTCTATAGAAAAAAAATCAAGGCACCATTATAATTAACATTGACTGAATACTTAGGAGTCAGGTCAGGTACTGTGCTAAGTGTTTTACAGGCATAATCTCACGTATCCTCACAATTACCTTTTAAAGTAGTTAAATTTCACATACAAGATATTAAAGCTCAGACAAGTTTAGCACCTTATCTGAGGAGTGTGACTGAGGCATAGACTCTCACTGCTATGATAATGTGCATTCTAAGGACAGCCTAAGATTTACTGACCTGGTTTACTGAATTTGATTTTATTATATTTCAAGCACCACTGAGATACTCCTGCCAGCTGACCAGCGGTAGTTATCTCAACTCTTCCTTGTCCTTTGTCTCTCTTGGATCTACCCATTCCATCTCCACTAGAATTTTTGCTTAACACCTAAAATCTGATTTGCAAAATTCCATCAGATTTATTTTTCTAGGCTCTCTTCATGCTGGTATTTCCAAGTGCAAAAATGTATAATGATCAGCTATTGCTACTGACCAATATTGACAGCACTAAAGAAAACAAACTCCTGTCAGGACTGTTTCATAAAGGAACATTTTTACCCCTTAAAATACAGGAAGGGAAAGGATTTATTTTAGAACAGAGAATAATCCTTCCCCTGAACATAATTTTAAATTATGAAAAGGTCATTATATTGCTCTTGTTTTCACAATTCAAAGCAGGTCAACAAAATTTTGACATGGACCAGAATAGCATGAACACACAGGGTAAACTTGGTTGGTCCTTGAAGGCCTCAATATTCTGCCCCAAAGTACTCTTCCTACTTGAATTCTACCCACACAAACTACTTCTGGAACTACTCTGATACATGACTTCTCTCTCAAATATGTCTGGCATTTCCTGTTCCAGTATAAACTGCTCCCTCCATGTTTAATGCCTTTCTGCTCTGCTCAGCCAAATTCAATCCACCCTTCCCTTCACCATTCAGCTGAGTCTCATACCTCAGTCCACAGTGTTCTGAACCACTCATTCACTCACTAAATACTCAAGTATAGTAAGCATACATACTGCCCACAGAGTTAGCTAAGTCCTTCCCTGTTTGATTTTAAGTTTCCTAGAGACAGAGACTCAAGTTTTGGAGTCTCCCTGGGAAATAGAAAGTTCAATATTCCTTTTTCTTTTTTTTTTCTTTTTTCAATTCTTGGGGATTGAACCTACCAGTTCTTTACAACCAAGCATACCCCCCAGTTCTTTTGTTAAATTTTGAGATAGGGTCTTGCCAAGTTGCCATGGTTGGCCTCAGCCTCCCAAATAGCTGGAATTACAGATATGCACCACCAGCCCCAGCTAATTTTTCAATTTTTGATGCTGAAATTGTCTCTCTTTCCCTCATTAGATCATATAGCATAAAAAATGTTGCTTAAAAATCTTTTTATTAATATTAAGAATGAAATGTTATATTAGGAGGTAAGAATAAAATGTAAAATTGTATATATTCTATGGCCTTGTCTTTAAAAAAATAAAACATTCTGGACTGTGGGTGTAACCAAGTGGTAGATTGCACACAAGTGTGAGACCTTGTGTTTGATCCCCAGTACTACAAAAGAAAGTAAAGACAAAAGAAAACAGTTTACATATTTCTCAGTTATCTCAGGGTGCTCAAAATCCAAGCGTTTTAGGGTTGTGATGTAGTTCAGTGGTAAAGCATGTGTTTAGCACGTGCAAAGACCTGGGTTCAGTCCTCAGCACCCTTCCAAAAAAGGTCCAAGTATCTTGAGGTTATTTTTACTTATTTCTAAACTTCATGGTTTTCTCTTATATGCGTAACAGATTTTCATGTTAAAATACTTTTTAAATTGAGAATGCTACTTGTGAAGCATTTCCCCAGTAATAAAGAAACATTTCTTTTAAAATGTAAACCTACAGGACAATATCCAGGAATCACTTCCACTCTTCCATCTCCAATGTCCCCCTTTCTCTTACTACTTCACCTAAATTCCTATTTCCAGCATGTTCATTTGGAGCAATCAATCCCAACTGAATGAGATACTCTTAAATCTTTTCAACTTGATGTAACTCATTTTTCATAAGTCAGTCCTCAATTTACCCACAGATTTTCGATTTTCTAGAAATCAGTCTACTTTAACTACCTTTTCCCCTGCCCAATAAACCTCTAGGACACCTCCCTTTCTTTTTTTTCCCCCCAAGTGAGAATCCTTTCTTTCCCAGGTAAAACTTGCTCAGGGAATATAAACTCAGTCCAGGATATACAAGGTACAGAGTAAACGACTTCTGGAAAATATGATTTTTGACACATTCTAAAGTTGAATAGAAACTCAGGGGTTCATCTGGGGGAAACAGCAACATGGGGAACCCAAGCTGGGCATCTATGACATGGCATTAGCCCTAAATAACTAAGTATGTATACATTTGTTCTTGAATGTTTGATAATGTTTCCCCCTCAATTGTAACTCTATATCATCGAATAAAGAAAAATAAAGTTGAATAGAGTTAATTTACTGCCCCTATTATTTACAACTTAAGTCTCCCATCCAATTATGTGTGTGTACACACACACACACAATTAGCATACACTTATACTATATACACAATTAAATCCCCCATACTAATTATATTTTGTATAATTATAATTATACTACATACACATATAGGCAATTTAACTCTCATACTAATCTTTAGCACACACATGTACACACACATTGAATTCGCACTTTCTATCCAGATCTTATCCCCCTATCACAATATTCAGAAATAGTGGATTTCCATGTCTTTGAAAGCTAGCAGATGTTAGGCAAGTTTCTATATGGAAAGTCCTCAGAAGAAAGATGATCATGAAGATGATGATCAAGATCATGAAGACCAGGGCTGGAGTGGTGGCTTGGTGGTTATGGTGCTTGCCTGGCATGCGCGAAGATGGGGGTTCAAACACCAGTACCACATACACAATGAAGTGGCTGAGCAACAAAGCCATATGAAAGACTAAATAAAATTGATTATCTCTTTCTCTCTCTTTAAAAAAAAAAAAAATAAGATCATGAATACCCTTTAACATGTCTTGAAGGTCATGAATGGCAAGCCCCTACCTCTCTCCTGTCCCTTCTGCACCACCTTGTATTATGCTCCCCTTCAAGTATCAGCCACACTCCAAGCACAAGATCTTTGTTCCATCTCTCTGTAGGGGTAACAGTCTAAATAGTTTCTCTATTCCATTCCCGAGCACATTCTACTCTCTGCACACACTACTATCTCCCCTCAAGTCTCCCACTGTATCTGAGAAGCCACATTACTCTTCACCCTTGATCAAGGTTCTTATACAATCAAATAATCAAGCTCTTCTTTTTGGAAGCATTCACCTCAATTTGTAATTATAGACCTTTTCTACCAAGTTCTGAGACATAAGAATTGACTACAAGCAGATTAGAATAATGTCTCTTTTGGTTAACATTTTATACCCAAAACACAGCATACAATTGACACAATAAATATTTGTTAAAAGCCAGGCACGATGGCACCTACAGTCCCAGCTACTCTGCAGACCGAGAGAAAAGGATCACATGAACCCACAAGTTCAAGACCATCCTGAACAACATCCTAAGCTACATCACCAGCCCTTTTTATTTTTAATTTTGAGTCAGGGTTTCCCTAAATTGCCCAGGCTGGGCTTGAATTTGCAAACCCTGCCTCAGCCTCCCAGGTTGATGGGATTACTGGCAGGTACCACCATACCATGAAAGTCTTCCTTTTCTAATAAAGGAGTCACTACCCCAAATAACCTTGTCTCATAGCTGTTAGTTCTATTTCTGTGTTCTTAGGGTTAAAGATTGCATGTATTCAACTTCATATACAGTCCATCAGAGAAATATTATAGACACATTGGATAGTAGTAACATTTCAAATAGGTATTTGGAAAGCTGGCTGCTATGGTTTGAATGTCTGTCCCCTCCAAAACTTATGTTGAAATTTAACTGCCATGGTAACAGAATGATGAGGCGGAACTTATAAGAGGCAGCTTATAAGTTGGGGCAGCTTCCTTTACTAAAGGACAAGTTTGATCTCTTCCTTACTGTTCTTCTCACCTCTGGCTTCCACTACCTGGTGATGAAGCAAAAAGACCTTCACAGATGTGGACACCTTGACATTGCACTTCTCAGCCTCTAAATGATGAGTCAATAAATTTGTTAGTTCTAAATCTTGCAGTTTCAGGCATTCTGTATAACAGCACTGACTAAGATAGCTTCTCATGATACCCTTATAAAAGAAGGGAGATACCAATGCTGATACGGGGATAACTGTATGGAATACTGACAGATATGCCTAAAGATCATGGTACTAGGTTAATCTGCAGCGAAGACTTAACCTCCATACCATGGAGTGCTACTCAGCTTTTCATCAAGAGCTTTTGTGCATCTAAACATCAAATATATAGATAAACAGTTAGGAAAGACAATAAGTATTTTAGATCAGTACAGCATTCCAAGGAACTTCATAGATGGTGTTTAAAGAAGGTAGACTGGTGCTTGCTGTGGGATGGAGGGAGGAAGGAACTGATTGTGTTAAAAGGTCCTTTTTGATTGATGGAAATGTACTGGAAATAGAGTGGGAATGGTTGCAGAACATTGTGAACATACTAAAGTCCATGGCCTTGTACACTTTAAAATGAGGTTTATGTTATTTTAAGTATATCTCAATGTTTAAAAGAAAAAATTAAACTTAAAAAGAAAAGCAGGCTAAACCAATATTAAATGGGCTTAATGTTAAGCAATTATAAGTCTAGGTTTATTCTGACGTCTAAGAAGAGTGCAAGTTTATAACTACTGTTTCATTATTAATAGCACCACCCTCACTCCCAAAATCATCCCAACTTGGATAATAAATCATAAAATCATCCAAACTATGTATACCCAGTATCCAAGAACAGGATAGTTTCCCAGAAATATCTGACTGCTGCTATGGCTCCACAGAACATACCTGATAAAATGTGGCATTAGATGGAAGAATAAAGATCGAAAATCATGAAAATCCATCATATCTGATTTGAATTGGGGAGACTAGAAGTCATCACCATAAACAGAGAATGTGAGTTCAAAATTATATTATTGACTGAGAATTTTGAAAATTATTTACTGTGACATTGTTTTTGTTTCACAGGCACATAAGATTAGTATATTTAATAAATGAACATCAGAAATCAAATAGAGATAAAATATAAGGCTAACACATTTTTGTTAAAAAATCAAAGCAAGTACAATCAACATGGGGAATAAAAGACTTGAGAGGTCTCAAGAACAAACATACCACCACACAAACTTACTATGATCTTAAATTAAATAAACAATATAGTATGCAGAATGAGAATGTCAAGATTCCCATCCTAGTGATCAGACTGTAGCTAAAATATCATGTTCAATGGAGCGAGGGATGGAGTGGAAAGAGGCCTGGCTGCTTTGCAGTCACAGTCTTAGTCATACCATGGTCCCAGCATTAACAGCTCTGTGAAAACCACCATAGGAAAACCACCAACCCTCTCTGAACCTCAGCTGTCTCATCTATAAAATGGAATAATAATACCTACACGGCTGGACTGCTGCCACAAGTGGACACAAGAATATCCACAAAAGGCCTGCTAAAGGGCTGGAGTGGTGGTGGCTCAGCGGTATCACGCTTGCCTTGCATGCGTGAGGACCCAGGTTTGAACCTCGGCACCACATACACAACTAAGTGTTGGAACAATGAAAACCAGATGAAAAACTAAATAAAATTGATTCTCTCTCTCCCCTTAAAAAAAAAAAAAAAAAAACAACTTGTTAAACAGGAAAATCTAAAGGAAGTGTTAGCTGCTGTTGTTCCTGTTTTTATTACTAGTTTCTTATTCCCTTATACAATAATATTTTCAGAACTGTCAGAAAAAAACTAGGAAAGTATAAATTGAACATCATCCTTACCTGTCTGCTACACTCCCTGGATGTACTTCCTTCACAAAGATATCAACTTCTCCCAGGTTTTGACTTTTAAGGGCCACAACACTGAATCCGAGGCCTCCAGTTGAAGGCCGTTCTATATCTATATATTCAATTTGCCGGCCCTAATGAAGGGGGATAAAAGAAAAATATAAATGTCAATGATGTAAATTTAAGCAATGCACCCTTTCCACAGAACTGAAATTGCTTAGTGCACAGTTTCTCTTAAAGTATCTCTACAAAACCAAATAAACTCAAAATAAGCTCAGCATTTCAATAATACATTATTCTTGGAACTCCTCTAACTTGGTTATTTCCAATAGAACATAAGAGGGAATACACAGCACTCTGCAACCTCAGGGAACTGAAGAGGTATTTTCACACTTCATTCACATTAATGAATCTCTCAAGGCGGATGAAAACTCCTAAGAAAAATGCCCTTTCCCACAGTAAATTCTAAATTACTTTTTATATTTAATTTCCCTAAATTCTCTTGATGCAAAATACATTTTTAAATGAGGAAAAGTATGTTAGATACATTTAAAAAAAAAGTTAGTATTAAGCCTAGACAGAAATAATAACTTTTTAGGGTTCTATTTTTAATTCTACAGTGATGAATTAATATTCCATTTATTGGGGTAACATTCAACTTGGTTCTACCTATGACCGGTATTTCATTATTTAATAATTGCTTTTATGGGACTGGAGCAGAGGCTCAGCAGTTCTGGCACTTGCCTGGCATACATGAAGACATGGGTTTGAACCCCAGCACCACATACACAAAGAAGTGTCGCAGCAACTAAGGCCACATGAAAAAACTAAATAAAATTGATTCATTCTCTCTCTCTCTCACTGACCCTCTTTTTTCTTCTTCTTCTTCTTTTTAATGAGAGAGGGACAGTGAGAGAGAGCGAAGTTAATTTTTCAATTTTATTTAGTTTTTCAGATGGCCTTCTTTGCTGCGACATATTGTACGTGGTGATGGGGTTTGAACCCATGGCCTCACGAATGCCCGGCAAGTGCCATAACCACTGAGCCACTGCTCCAGCCCACTGTCCTTCTCTCTTTAAAAAAAAAAAAAATAATAATAATAATTGCTTTTATAACTTCATAAATATGATAAACTAACAAGATTATCACAAGGACGAGATGGAATTATGGGCTAGAGAGGTGGCTCAGTGGTTGGAGCATTTGCCTGGCATGCATGAGGACCCAGGTTCAAACCCCAGCACCACATACACAACTAAGTGTTGGAGAAACAAGGCCATGTGAAAAAAATAAATAAAACTGATTCTCTCTCTCTCTCTCTTAAAATAAATAAAAAAGAAGCCAAACAAAGAATTAAGTCCAGAACATTAAATATCACATCTTAAACAGATTCTTTTTAACTTTCAAACATACGTTTTGTTTTTATTAGCATATCCAAAAATTCAACTATTATTTAATGTTTAATAAATACTCGGGGGGAGGGACTGGAGCAGTGACTTGGCAGTTTGCGCACTTGCCTGGCTTGCCTGAGGAACCAGGTTCAAACCCCAGCACCACATCACAACTAAGAGTCAAAGAAACCAAGCCAGATGGAAAAACAGATAAAACTGATTCTCTTTCTCTCTTAAAAAAAAAAAAAAAAAAAGTAGTAGGGGCTATAACTGTCAAATTGTTTATCCAGATTTTCCAAATAACTCCCAATAATTGTTTTGATATATATTTCCTCTTGTGATTAAAACCAGTAAGAATCTCCTTCCTGGGGGTGAGCAGTGGCTCAGCAGTTAGGGTGCTTGCCAGGCATGCACAAGGATGCAGGTTTGAACCCTAGCACCACATAAATACCAAAGTGTCGGAACAACAAAAGCCACATGAAAAACTAAATAAAATTCTCTTTCTCTCTCACTTTCCCACTCTCTTAAAGAAAAGAAAAAGAATCTCCTTCCTGCCAGCCATGGTGGCACATGCCAGTAATCCCAGAGACATGAGTGACAAAGAAGAAGGATCACAAGTTCAAGCATCCTGGGCTGCCCGCTTAGACTCTGTCTCAAAATAAAAAGTAAAAAATGCTGCAGATGTCACTGCAGTAGTAAAAGCACCCTGGGTACCAAAAAACAAAACAAAACAAACAAAGAAAACTCCTTTCTTATAAGAACAGAGATGTATTTAATTGGAGTCTTTTCCTAAAAATTCTCCTCACCTCACAAGGACATTTTCCTGTGTAATTTTAAGACAATAAATTTCCAACATGGTGCCAATTCCTAACAACATACAAACACAGCAAACAAAATACATGATAACACATATTAAAGCAAAAAGAGTAGATTTCTCTTTTCCTGAAACAGGAAAGATAAAGCTAAATATTCCCATAACAAGATATAACTTTACCTGAGCCATCTGTTGAATGATCGAGTTAAAGTCGTCATTTCCCAACTTCGGGGTCCATGGAAACAACCCAGATGCAGTTAAATTATTATAGGGCCTGTGGGCATTCCCATTTGTAATAGAACCATCCGTGAACACTAACAAACCTTTCCTAGAAAAATCAAAGTTGGCTGAACAATCTGAAGGTATATGGCTGAGCTGGTGGAGAGAAAAACAAGAGAATCATTAACAGAAACCTTAAGAAATTTTTATTCTATTTATTACATATTCTCTTTTGCTCATTACAGGTATAATTTCATATTAAAATACACATAACAAAGAGATAAGGCATGTATGAATGAATATGTGTGTTCTTAAGGGTAAAATTTCTAAATTGAGTATTATATAAAATACTTATTACTTTAAAATCAGTTCTTATCTCCTGCCTTCTATGACTATCCCAGTTTGTAGGGCTTCCACTAACATTAAATTATACTCCAAATAACAGATACATCTAGTCTTGTAAGTGTGAGACACTAAACCCTTTGGCATTCATCTCCATTCAAGTGTGGAGCCATAAAAGATCCATAGGCAAAATGTAACAGTAACAACAGTGCTTTCTGACCAACAAGAGCCAAGTATTATGCTAAAACTCTTGCATATATAATCTCATTTAATTCTGACAATAGCTGTATGAGGTATCATCTCATTTTTGTGAACATGAAAAATTAGGCACACAAGGGTTAAAAAACTTGCACAAGTTTAACAGCAAGCGAGTCACAGAGCCACTTCAACATTAGTAGAAAGAAGAGAGCCTCATAATGACAAGGAGTAGGATTTTAAAAATATCATTGATAAAAACATCAACACGGTAGAAAAAGGTAACATTAAGTATGTCACTGTAGAGTATGGCTGTAATCCTAGCAGCTCAGGAGGCTGAGGCAGGGGGATTGCAAGTTCAAAGTCAGCCTCAGCAACTTATCCAGGCCCTAAGTAACTTAGTGAGACGCTGTTTCAAATAAAAAGGGCTAGGGATGTGATTCAGCGGTTAAGCACCCCTAGGTTCAACCCCTGGTACCCTCCCCCACAAAAAAAAAGAATAAATGTCACGAGGCTTGGGGTATATTGCTAAGCACATGCTTAGCATTTGCAAGGCCCTGGGTTCAATCCCCAGTTCCAAAAGAAAAAAAGTTATGTTATAACTATTTTACAACTTTGAAGAAAATGTTGAGAATTCTAAAAGATTCTGAACTTTACATATTTAGATAACATACTTGAAAACATATTTAAAGAACATATTCTAATGCCCAACATAAAAATGATGAGCAACATTGTGGAACTATCCCTGCCAGTGCCTCCTACATCCTGCAGGGCCAGTACAGTCTTTGCTGAGATAAGATCCTCAAGACAGCTTCTCTTTGTCTGGGTCCTTCCATCTTTCCTTGCTGGTCTGAATACATCAACACAGAGCCCTTCTGTGTAACTTACTTGCCCCTTCAGTTGCTTGATAGACTGCTGCAGCGTGAGTATCTGGTTGAAGAGCGGACTCCTTAGCATCTCATAAAACATACTCAGCTTCTCATTCTGCGAAGCATCACCCTTATCCTGCAATTTCATTCTGAGGCGATCAAGAACCTGCAGAACCTGCAGTTTATCTTGGTTGAGGAAGGATAACCAGAGCCCAGGTTAAATACTGTCTCATTCCACTTCTGAATCGTTAATTTCATGAAAAAAAAACTATAGTATACCTGTGGCAGGATTTTCAGGCATTTTGGATTAACTGCTTTAATCACGTTTAAAGAAATCTAAAAAAAATTTTAAATACAAAGATGAATTACATTTATGCAAATATGTCTAGTCCCATAGAAAAATTAAAGAAAATTTAAGCACATTTTTCATCAAAAGTAAAATTTAAATTAAAAACCACAGTGAGGTACCATAACATGTCCACTCAAAAGGCCAAAATTTAAAAACAAACAAACAAAAAAAAGAGACAATACTAATACTATCATACATTGCTAATAGAAATGCAAAACCACACAACCACTTTGAAAATTAGTTGATAGTTTCTTTTTCTTTAAATGTATGGGGAAAAAAGGTAGTTTCTCATCAAGTTAAAAATACACTTATTATATGACCTGGCACTCCCATTCATAAATACCTACCCAAATGAAAACATATGTCCACAAAAAGACTTGTACATCAAAATTCATTGTTTTATTACAAAAGCCCAAAACTAGAATAGCCAACTTTCTAATAACAGACAAATAGATTAACAAATAGGACATAAATATAATATTTAGAAATCAAAAGGAAAAATAAAAACCAAAATCTTCATAAAGAAATGAAAACCCAAAGAAGCAGTTATACCTGTACATTTTAATACCAGTTTTGATGAAGACAGTTACAGAACAATGTGACATGGCAACAGGAGTATGAGCCGAGAGTAAACTGGGGCAGAATTAGGCTTGTTTGTTGAGCCCTCTCAGTGTCCCCATCTTTGGAGACAAAAAATACTCTTATCCTCTGGGCACAGGAAGGGCATCTCTCAGGTGAAGATCTCATGACCTGCTGCTTCAGGGAGGTTTTCTGCATCTATCCGCTGGTTCTCACATTGCTTCAGCTGAAGATCATTAACAGGCCAAGGTGCGTTATTCTGGGGTAGCATGTTCTGAATCCTGTCACTTCCATCCTGCTTTAGTAAACTAATCTCTAATTATAGGTTAGTTTTGTGAGCTCTCCAACCTCACATGAACGGTCGCTATAGTTTGTTTTTTCATTTTCTTCTTTACAGTGCTGGGAATTGAACCCAGGTCCCTGTGCAAGCTAAGCACATGCTATACCATTGAGGTACATCCCTACACCCCTGGCCTACTATTTTTTGGATTTACCCTTATTGTGTATTTTTCTATAACTCATTCTTCATCAAAATGAATATTAAAATGCACAAGTTCAACTGCTTCTTTGTGTTTTCATTTCCTTATGAAGACTCCTGTTTCACATAAAACTTATATTAAACAAATACATATGCTTTTTATTGGTTTTCTTTTTACTTTTTTCTTTAATATGGAACACATCACAAATCTTTGCGTCATCCTTGCACAGGGGCCATGCCAATCATCTCTGTATTGTTCCAATTCCAGTATATGTGCTGCTGAAGTAAGGGCATTTTGTTCCAGTGGGGTGGGGGGTGGGGTAACTGAGAAGGTGTCTGTTGCCCAGGTTGATCCTGGGCCCAAGGAATCTGCCTCAGCCTCTGAAGTAGCTGGGACTACAGGTGTGTACCACACCTGGCTTATTATTAATTTTTTTATTGCAGAGGCCCATCTGAGAACATAGAAGAATACGAGGAAAATAAATTTTTTCATCCCTTACACTGGGAAGGGGTTCAAGGAAGCTTTTAGGTGGTAAAGGAAATGTCCTATGGGGTACTGTTTATATATATGAATACATTTATGAAAATTCATTGAACTATATATTTTAAGGGTATACATTATTATAGGCAAATTTTACTTTAATAAAAAAAATTTAAAGGAAACTGAGCTGAAAAGAACATTCGAATTAAGAAATCAAGATTTTATGCTAGCACATCTATAATCCTAGCTACTCAGGAGACTAAGGCAGGAGGATCACATGGTTTGAAGCAAGCCTCAGCAACTTAGTAACGTACTGTCTCAAAGTTTTTAAAAAATGGGATGGGATATAGCTCAATAGTAGAGCACTTACCTAGCATGTGCAAGGTCCTGGGTTTGATTCCCAGTACCAATTGGTATGGCGGTGCACACTTGTAATCCCAGTAATTTAGGAAGCTGAGGCAGATCCCTTGAACTCGGGATCACAAGCTTGAGGCCAGCCTTAGCAACTTAGGCTCTAAACAACTTAGTGGGACCCTGTCCCAAAATAAAAAGGGCAGGGAATGTAGCTCACTGGTTAAGCACCACTGAGTTCAATCCCAAGAAAATAATAATACCAGTATGATAATAACAAATAATAAGAAATCAAGATTTTATAGATTAAAAAAATAAAAATCCTAAGCAGTACAAATGATCCTAGACTCTTACATGTCATCTGAATCTCCAGAAGGAAGCCATCCAAAATGGCACTTCCTGGATAATGATTTTTAATTTCAGTTATTTGCTCAAATTAGCTTAAAACATAATGCAATCAAGGCTCAAATGGCTAACAATGCCCTTTGCTATGACCAAAGTGACACTTTGACAATGATCATTTTTACTAGTTATACATGTTGTAATGAACCATCAAAGAAATGAGTATTATACAATAAACTTTTCTTATATCGATCTGGCTACAAAGGCTAAATGAGATTTTTATCTTCTAATTCAAGTTCATTAAGCAAGAAATTATATTAAAAACCAATAAGAGATGTCATCAGCACTGATAAAACAGCTAAGCAGGCCATCCAAATGCTCACTGCATTCAGTGGGATCTCCCAAAAGAAATGCTGAACAGAGCAGCTCAAGTTGCTTCTGATATGCTCAAGGACTCACTTGCGCAACCTTTAAGGACTACCCATTGATAGGTGATTATAAATAACAGAAGGACAGCCAGGATGGCACCATCCTTTTCTATAACAGTATATAGTCCAGGAAGAGTGGCAGAAGCAGCTTGGTGGTTGTTAATATATCGATCTAACACAAAAACAGCAAGCTAAAACAGTAAGATGCCATAAATTGGACGTTTATTAATTTATTATAGATTAACAATAGCCTGTACTCCAGAGCTCATGGAAAAACAGGAGTATAAATATGAGTGATTGTTAAGGAGTATTAATTTAGCAGTATCAAATGTATTAAAATACATTTAATTTTCATTGTCTTTCACCAAGAATTTCTACTTCTCTCTCCTGAAGAAATAATTGCAAATGGGTGCTCTTCTGTGTACAACTATATTTACTCCCTTTTCTTGCTTTGTTTTTCAGTACTGCAATTGGGACCCAGGGGCACTTCATCTCTAAGCTACATTCTCAGCCCTTTTTAAGACAGGGTCTTACTAAATTGCCCAGGCTGCCCTAGAACTTGGGGTCCTCCAGCCTTAGCCTCCAGAGTTTCTGTGATGACAGATGTGTGACACCATACCTGGCTACAGCATTTTTTTTTTCTTTTTAAGAGGGAGGGACAGTGAGGGAAAGAGAAACAGAGAATCAATTTTATTTAGTTTTCATGTGGCTTTCATTGCTCCAACACTTCATTGTGTAGGTAGTGCTGGGTTTTGAACTCATGTCCTCACACATGCCAGGCAAGCACTGTAACTGCTGACTCATGGCTCCAGCCTCCAGCATTGTTTTTAATAGCAAAACGCTTGGAGAAATTAAACTATCAAAGGCAACCAGTCCTTAAAATAATAAAGTAGGGGACTGGAGTGCCCGGCTTAGCAGTTATGGTGCTCGCCTGGCATATGTGAGGATGCAGGTTCAAACCCCAGCATCACGTACACAACACAATGAAGTGTCAGAGCAACAAAAGCCACATGAAAAACTAAATCAAACTGATTCTCTCACTGTCCTCCTCTTTTAAAAATAAATAAATAAATAAAATAATGAAATAGGTCTGAAGGAGAGAAGACTGAAAGGGAATCAGAGGAAACATTTATAGATGGTCTGTGGCCCACTCTCTCAATTTGAGGGATTCCCTACAAAATAGACCTCCTAGCAAACACTAAAGGTTGCTGACAGATAACAAAGTCCCTTATTTTAAAATGTCAGGATACAGTCTGTCGTAACTGCTTTTTGTAAATATGGATTTATAGGGCATGGCTGCCTTGAAAATGGGAGATACTCAAACATTTTCTATTTGTGTAACTAAAGGAATATAGAACTAAAGAGCTCCAGGACAGAAAAGGCTTCCTATAGGAAAAAATATTTCTGCATGTATCACTCAGAACTTGTCTGTTCTTCCTACCCCCCAAGAAAAAAGGTGGGGGCTGGAGCGGTGGCTCAGCGGTTCCGGTGCTTGCCCAGCAAGCAACGAGGACCTGGGTTCAAACTCCAGCACCACGTACACAGTTAAGTGTTGGAGCAACTAAAGCCATGTGAAAAACTAAATAAAGTTGTTTCTTTAAAAAAAAAAAAAAGAAAGAAAGAAAAGAAAAAAGGTGTCTCCAAGTGATCCAAATTCAAATATAAAAGAATAATTGATTGGAAGGAGACCACCCTCCCCCACTAGTCCAGCACATAGTCATATGCTAACAGATAAGGTTTGGTCAGCAAGCGATGATCTATCTACACAGTTCTAGTTTCTAAGTACTATAGTCCTATTCCAGATAGACTAATAAAACAGTAAGTCTTCTAACATTTGGTCTCAGTCATTATGGATTTCTACATGACAGCATTAAAATCCACAGATTTTCTGTTGGTAAGCAAGCTTTCATTATTTTGACTTGATTTCCTATCGTTCAAGTGAATTTATTACTGCTACTGAAATTGTGAATTCACCAACGTTTGTTTGGGTACCAGCGATTGAACCCAGGCGTTCTTAACCACTGCACCACCTCTCTAGTCCTAGGGCCTCAGTAGATTGCTAAGGCTGGCTTTGAATTTGAACTTGTGATTCTCCTGTCTCTGCCTCCTGAGCTGCTGAGAAACAATTTGTTATTTAAAAAAAATAAATAAATAAAAATAATAATAATGGGCTGGAGCAGAGGCTCAGGGATTGTAGCGCTTGCCTGGCATGCGCAAGGGCACGGGTTCAGACCCTGGCACCACAAAACTGCACATAACAATAAAGTGTCAGAGCAACAAAGGCCACTTGAAAAACTAAATATAATTCTCTTACTGGTACTCTTTTAAAAATTTTTAATGTATCCTGAGGCTGAATTTTACTTCTGTAAACAAATTAAGAACTGCAGTAATAGTCTTCAGAAGCACATTTATAAGGGATCTCATATCAACCTATATAGAATTATTTTAGGCATGTTCAAATTATGTCCTAAAGTGAAAGAAAATGACAGTCTTTGAAAGTTTCACTAGTTGGCTGGCGGTTCCCCCAGGAAGGCTTATCTGTGTTTGGCTCCTACCTGAAGCCTCTGAATCATGTGTAGTTTTTGAGTTGGCATGATTTCCCACTAAAGTGAATAATCCAATCCCCTATGTTAAAAAGGGACATTATCGGGGTTGGGGATTTAGCTCAGCGGCAGAGCACTTGCCTAGCATGCGCAAGGCCCCAAGTTCGATTCTTAGCCAAAAAAAAAAAAAAAAAAAAGGGACATTATCTAATACACACAACTCAATGGGGAAAAACAGCAAGTCTGGGGACATTTGCATTAATTTCATAATGCACATGCTTTCCCACTGAGCTATACCCCAGGTCCCCAAAAGGCTAATTAAAAAATATCCCCATCCCTGTTTCTACTTTCTAGAAGTAATCACTATTGCTAAATTCACTGTCTTTCCAAATCTTTTTTCTGGAAACTTCTCCCAAAGAAAAACACACACCCACATGAAAAACTAAATAAAATTCTTTCTCTCACTGTCCCTCACTCTTAAAAATAAATAAAAAGCATGGTTTGGGGATATAGCTCAGTGGTAGAGAGCTTATCTAGTATGTGTGAAGCCCCGGTTCGATTCCCCAGCATGGCAAAAATAAGAAAAAAGTATGTGTTGGTTTTATAATTTTAAAAAGTGGTAAAAATAACAAAGAGATGATGGCTAAGATGGTCTAATGTGGGATCATGATATTCATAGCAAGATGAGAACACAATTGAATAATTACACTGTAAGGTGCACATATACACACAACAGCAGCAGCAGTATATGTCCTATACTAAAGGGAGGTCATAAAGGGAGAGTGACCAACCCTATCTAGAAAGTCTGGGAAGGCTGGAATGAATAAATCTGAAACTCCATGTAAAAGAAAAAGAATAGGGGACCGGAGTGGCAGCCCAGTGGTTACGGCACTTTCCTGGCACACTTGAGGACACAGGTTCAAACCCTAGCACCATGTACACAGTGAAGTGTTGGAGCAACAAAAGGCACATGAAAAACTAAATAAAATTGATTCTCTCTCACTGTCTCTCTCTCTCAAAAAAGAAAAAGAAAAGAAAAAAAGAATAGGGTTGAAAACTAAAAATACAGTGACCATTCTTTCTCATTTGGCCAAGAGACCCTCAAGTTTCAGTAGGCCCAGCATCATCAGTAATGGTCCTCCACATTGCTCTGAAGTGTCTGGGTTTGAATGATATAAAGGGCTTCCCTAGGTTAATGGAGCTCCAACTTTGTGTACAACAGTATCATCAGTAGAGCGTGTTAAACACAAGCTGCCAGGCCCCAACCCCTATGTTTCTGATTTAGTAGCAACCCTGAGAATTTACATTTCTAACTGATTCTCAAGTGACCCTGATGTTGCTACATATATATAAATACATATTTTACTTTACAGATTTCAGTGTTGTATGTGTACACATACATACATATTTCTCTAAATGATTTAAGGTAAGGTCTCTAGATGTAGCAGAAGGCAGGGAAAAAAGTGTTAAGACCAGTGTCTTAACTGGTGGTGCTCGCCTGTAATCCCAGCAACTCAGGAACCGAGGCAGGAGGACCACAAGTTCAAAGCCAGCCTCAGCAGCTTAGCTAGGCCCTGAGTAACTTAGCGAGACCCTATTGCAAAATAAAAAATAAAAAAGGGCTGGGGATGTTACTCAGTGGTTAAGTGCCCTTGGGTTCAATCCCTGGTACCAAAAAGCAAACAAACAAATACCCAAATATGGACTGCAAACTGATGCTGAGATAACCACCAAAATTGTAAATAAACATTTAGAAACCTTCCTGCAAAATGGCAGAGTAAAGGATGTCTATTATATTTAGTAATAAAAAAACGGACATTATATTTGCATATCATACATTATATTTTGCATTCATTTTAAAATTATTTCTTCTATAAAAATTTTTGGACATTTATATATGTAATAGGAGAAAAGTAGGGTGTGGACAAAGGGGAGGAGATATGGACTGGATAAGGATCAGGCTTAAGTTACATTATTACATATGTATATATGAATGTGTAACAACGAATCCCTTCAACATGTAAGAACATACTGAATTAAAAAAGTAAATAAAATATTTGTCCTTGAAAGAGTGGGGAGAGGGGGACCTGACCTTACAGCATTGATAGTTTGAGACACACTGATTTATATGGACAACTTTGAGAATCCTCATAAACAATGCTAAACAAACGGGTCTTTATCCTGGAGGCAAAGGGAAGTAATTAAAGGCTTAAAGTAGGGGAGTACTGAGTTCAGATTTCTATTTTTAAAAAGTAATTCTGATAATGTTGATCAATGGTCTTCTACCTTTTTCAAACATACATTCCCATCATTAAAACATATTGGGCTGGGGGCTGGAGCTGTGGCTCAGCAGTTACGGCACTTGCCTGGCATGCACAAGTACATGGGTTCGAACCCCAGCACGTACAAGCGTCAGAGCAACGAAAGCCACATGAAAAACTAAATAAAACTTGATTATCTATGTGTGTCTCTCTGTCCTTCTTTAAAAAAACAAAAACAACAACAACAACAAAAATACATGTTGGGCTAAAGGTGTAGCTCAGTGGTAGAGTGCTTGCCTGGCCAAGCACAAAGCACTGGGTTTGATCTTCAGAAAGGTGAAGGAAAAAAAAAAACCACAAGATGACAAAAAAGAAATATATATACAGGCCAGGAAAACCCCTATAATTCCATGGTTTTAGGTAATAACTAGGGAAGGTAACTAAAATCCAAAGAGTATGTCATAGGGAAAGGAAGACATACAATCTCTACAGATACCCAGAAGGTCGCACTTGGGTTAAATGGAAACTATTTCTCTCTCATGGTATTATCATAGGAAACCTTTGGTCGAATTTAATGTATTTAGTAAGAAACTTGCAGGGCTTATGGAAGGGAATTTCAAGTTTGTTTATACATAGTAAAGGTGAGTCCTTCGGTTACCTACAATTATAGTAAGTAGTTTAAAGGCCACAGTGTATCACTGTTCCCATACTCATAACAGCCTCAAAAGAATGAGAAGTTTATCATGCTCAGCAGTTTCTACTCCATCATTGATCAAGCAAGGTTAGACCATGAATTTTTCATATTTGACTCACTGTAGGATTTGATTGAAGGAAATTATTATAATATTATGGCTTTTTAAAAATCCATGTCCTTAACCAACACCAATTAATGGAATATTTGGAGAGAAAAAAAGCTGATGCAGAGAGAGAAATTTAATTTAAATTTAATTTAAATTTTTGCTTGAAGGAAACTTTTTGAAAAGATTTATTAACCTCCTCAGATGAGGAATTTAGGCAAATTAAGGACCCTGAGAAACACACTTTTCAGATCCCTAGTAACTCATAAGAATGTAACCACCCACTGATGTAACAAGACATCTGATTCGTCTAAATTAGTAGTTGGCTAAGCTAATAAAAACCTCAACATAGGTGAATTTCTTACACGAGCAGGGAGAACCTCGTCTAGACACTGGAGGATGAAGGGAGGGTGGCAGGGAGGGGGAGGAAAGGATAGGAGGATACCAAGGCTGCTGGAGGGAGGGAATATGGGGGTATCAACCCAGTGGAGAACCTTAAATTCCATGAGAAGCCCAACTAACATGGGGTTAAGTAGGGAAACATGGGATGGGGGGATTCAAAGTGGGGAGACCATGGAATGGCATCAGCTCTGGCATTATGCATTTGTTCATGGTTGTATGACAACGATTCCCTCATCTAAATGTAAGACTATCTTGAATGAATAAAAAAATAAATAAAAATTTTAAAAAAACTGAGGAGAAAAAGATCATGGCTACTTTCTTGGGAAAGTACAAGTGTTCGGCCTTTAACTCCATGTGTGAACGGAACAGATTATAACAAGACTATACGCAACTACTGAATGGAAATTTCCCAGAGTTTAATGAACCAGGCGGTTCAAAGAACCAATGAGTCATTACATGTAAAATCATGATTTCAGAAATCACTGAAAAACTGAAGTCCATGAACACCTTTAGGTTTCTATCACTTCCTTTGGAAAGTCAAACTCAGGATTCATCCAATTATCATTTGCTGTCCTCAAAGTTCAGTAGTTACTAGGTGCTAATTAAAATATGGATAACAAACTCTTAGCCAAAAAGCACTGTGTTTCCCCACCAAGACTCCAAATAAATACACCTGCTGCCATACACACACAGACTCAGGTGTCCTAGCCTCTGCTTCCTACCAAAGGCTCAAGGCCCTACAAAAATACTGTGATTTTTACTTTCTTCTTTTTTTTTTTCTAAGAGCAGGGTTTGGGAGTTTTTTGTTTTTCATCTGGGGTTTGTTTTTCTGACACTCAGCTGTGTATGTGGTGCTGGGGTCTGAATGCAGGTCCTAGCACATGCCAGGGAAGTGTTCTGCCACTGAGCCACTGCTCTATCCCCTCATTTTTTTTTTTTTTTAAACCACTGTCAAAACACTATTTCCCCAGGATGGAGCTGTGGCTTAGCAGTTAGAGTGCTTGCCTGGCATGCGCAAGGAACTGGGCTCAAACCCCAGAACCACATATACAACTAAGTGTTGGAAAAACAAAAACCAGATGAAAAAATAAATAAAATTGATTCTCAAAAAATAAAATTAAAGGAAAAAAAAAGAAAGTATTCATTTAAAAAAATAGCACTATATCCCTGAAATTTTGGAAACATAAATTCCAGAATAATCCTGACATTTGGGGCTAGATGCGTAAGCTATATGCAATGTTTAAGCTCACCTAACACTGAACATTCAAGAAATGTTAAAACCAAAGTTGAAAGACACCATG
>PVKS010001475.1:71341-141014 GCA_004027875.1 Aplodontia rufa
AAAAAAAAAAAAATGAGGGGGTGCTGCAGTGGTGGCTCAGCGGTTTTGACGCTTGCCTGGCAAGCAGGAGGACCCGGGTTCAAACCCCAGCACCACGTACACAACTGAGTGTTGGAGCAACTAAGGCCATGTGAAAAACTAAATAAAGTTGTTTCTTTCTCTCTCTCACTGTCCCTCTTTAAAAAAAAAAAAAAAGTTAACTAAAAATTGAGTCAGTTCTTCAGAATTAGCCAGATACTAATTTTTTCACTGAATCATTATAAGTTAATCAATTCATATCAATACTCTCTCTGTAATGTGGTCAATTTTGCATGAATAAAATTAAACTGCCTTAAGGATACTTCTGTATTCCTGTTGGTGACAGTTTTCTCCTACAAGAAACAACAACAAAAATCTAGGCAATTTTCACACTTACGGTTCTCTGACGATGCGGCCAGTCTCCCACTAAAAAGACCTGGGCGTTCAGACTCTTCAATAATTAGTAATTAATGATTAGTTTCCAAAAATTCTTTTCAATTTCCCACACACAGCAGACTGTGATCCCTAATTTCTCTCCAGAAATTATGCTCCTACAGTTTTTGAAATGTTTGTACAATTCAAAATAATCCTAGCAAAGTGTGAAATACGTCACTCTAGGTTTTGGATGTCCTATCTGCCAGTATTCATCCTCCTTCTTCCACATGACCTTTCCCCAAAAACTACTCTCCTGCATTAAATCAACTATTTTTTAATATCTACTCTGTATAATGCAAGGTTATTTTGTATAACATTATCTCATTTTTTTTTTTTTTTGTTTACAGAGAGAGAGAGAGAGATTCAATTTAAGTTTTCATGTGACCCTCGTTACTCTGAGACATCGTTGTATACATGGTGCTGGGATTCAAACTCACATACTCCCTGCATGCCAGGCAAGCGCTGCAACCACCGAGCCACCACACCAGCCCACATTTTTTTTTTTTAAGAGAGAAGGACAGAGAGAGAAAGAGAGACACAATCAATTTTTATTAGTTTTTTTCATGTGGCTTTCGTTGCTCTGACACTTAGTTGTGTACATGGGTGCTGGGGTGAACCTGTGTACTTGCTCGTGCCGGGTAAACGCCATAAATGCTGAGCCACCACTCCAGTTTCCTCATCTATCTTCTTAACAATGTATTATCATTTCCATCATGTTAATACAGAAAGCTCCCTACAATTAAAAAAAAATTTAAAAGGGGGAAATGCTATGAAAAAAGGTTACAATAGAGGAAAGAATCATAGATGTCACTGGGAGAGTTAAGTTTCATGGAGGGTTGGTATCCAATGTTAGTGACATTTTTAGCAAATAACTACTTTAAAAGTGAGAAAAGGCCATTTTTAATTTTAAATAGAAGGAAAATTTGTCAACCTGACCCTAAATATTCACTTATCTCACCTCCCCTCTCCTACCACTTTGTCCTGGATCTTCACCAGAAGCTTCAGAAAATGACTCCCAGGTAGACTAGACCAGAAGTCCTACCCGGTTCCTGTGTTCAAAGTCATGCCCATTAAGCAAAATGAAAAGTGACCTATCCCTGAAAAGACCCAGGCCCAAAAGCTACCTATCAAACCAGGTAAGGAGCTCCAAAGAAAAAGACTTTTAAGGGTAAGACCTACATTAAGGAATGTTCATCTCACAGAAAATTTACTAACTTCTTTTAATCTCAAGACAGTTTCCCAAATACATGCATTTAATATTCACAGAATTCAAATCTGAAATTCTTAAAATACTATCTTTGTTTGCAAAAACATTGTTCATCAGTTTTTAAAACTTTATATGGGGTCTGGAGCAGTGGCTTAGCTGTTACAGCACTTGCCTGGCATGAGTGAGTAAGTGGGTTCAAACTCCAGCACCACATACACAATGAAGTGTCAGAACAATAAAAGCCACATGAAAAACTAAATAAAACTGATTCTCATACTGTCCCTCTCTCTTTAAAAAAACAAACACACACAAAACCTGGGGTGGAGTGATAGCTCAGTGGTGGAACACTTGCCTGGCACATGCAACAACCTGGGTTGGAGTCCCAGCACCACATACAACAACGACGTGCTGGAGAAACAAGGGCCAAATGAAAATATAAATAAAACTGATTCTCTAAACAATAAAGCAAAAACTATATAAATGGCATGCTGTATATTTATTCTTCAGCAATTTGCTTTTATTTTTCTAAAGAAAGGACAGTAAGCGAGAGACAGAGAAACAATTTTATTTAGTTTTTCACATGGCCTTCGCTGCTCCAAAACTTTGTTGTGTACATGGTGTTGTATTCAAACTCTCCTACTCACACATGCCAGGCAAGCACCCTAACCTCGGAGCCACTGCTCCAGCCCCAGTAATTTGCTTTTATAAGCTCAATTTTATATCTTTAAGATGTATTCATGACAATAAATGGAGTTTCTCCTTAGTCACTGTGACAACAAAATGACATTCCACCACAGAAATACACACCCAATCTCTTGATGAGATTGCTCCCTATTAGTCACTGATACAAAAACAGGATTAGAACTAAATATCTATTTAGATAACCAATTCTTGCATTTGGAGGTTCTGTACTCTATGAGCTTTATTTAAAAAAAAAAAAAAAAAAAAAAGTAGAGCCAGGCATGATTATTCACACCTATAACCCCAGCACTCAAAAGAGGTTAAGGCAGGAGTATCAACTGAGACCAGGAGTTCAAGGCCAGCCTGGGCAAGATAGGAGGAGCTGCCATTTCAATAAATAAAAAGGGGCTGAAGCAGTGGCTCAGCGGTTACAGTTCTTGCCTGGCATACGTGACTAGGTGAGTTCAAACCCCAGCACCATGTACAAAACGAAGTTTTGGAGCAGCAAAGGCCATGTGAAAAACGAAATAAAATTCATTCTCTTTCTCTCTCACTGTCCCTCTCATTTATAAACATAAATAAATAATTTGCAACTGGGAGTGTTAAATGGGGACAGAGGAGGGACATTTATCAACCTAACCCTTAACGTTCACTTATCTCACTTCCCTCTCATAACACAAAATTAATAAAAATCATTAAAAAGTTTTAAAAGTTAATAAAAATCACATCATATTTGTAGTCAAAAGGGTGAAAGAGAACATTTCATACACTTAGCCTAGACACAGTACACACTGAACAAAATGATAACATCTCTTTTCAATCAAAATGCTGTAAAATATTTTGGAGCTTCGAGGAAGCTAATAAATTATTTTAGCTAAGGTTTTGCTGTGTAATTCATAACAATCATTTCTGAGAAGACCGAACAATAAAATTCTTCACAAATGCAATGAATACAAGAGAGGAGATTCTGGAGAAGAGCTACAAGTTGGAGTTTAAAAAGTCAGTTTATACAGGAGGCTAAGTGCTTCAGTAAACTAAATCATCTTAAAGACTCTTAAGAATAAAAACACACTGAATCCTAGCCCAGTGCTGTTTAACAAAAATGTGATGTGAGACACATATTTAAGTATAAAAAGAAACAGGTAAAATTAATTTTAATACATTTCATTTCATCCAGTACATACAAATTATCTTTTCAATATGTAAGTAATGTAAAATTAGTGAAGGTACTTTAAACTTTTTCCATACTAAATCCATTTAAACTCTAATGTGTATTTTATATTTATAGCATGTCTCAATCCAAATACCTCCATTTCAAGAGCCCAGTAGTCACATGTATGAATGGTTTACTGTGTTGACCGGAAGCATTAACCTAGACCTTTGAAAGATCCCTGAATAGTGTTTTTAGGAAAGATTTTTGTTTGTCAGCTCATATGGTCTCTATACCTTTTATCAAAGTAACTATGAAAACACAGAGTTAAGATTTTCCCAGTAAAAAACGTGCAGCTCATAATTCTATCAGAATTAAACCTCAGAGTGGAGGAGCAAAAAATGGGAGGATAATGGATTACCAATTATAAGGTGTATTCCTTGAACATTATTTCCTTTCAACCTCCCCCAAATCTCAGTAGATCATTTACAAGTGGAAAAATGGAGGCTCAAAATCAAACGACTTGCCAAAAACAATATGATAAGTAAACCTAATTCCATGCCTTCAAACTGTACAGGCCTCACAGCTGTACAAACAGAAAAAAAAATTATTTTTAAGTGGGCTCTATTTCTTCAGCATTGATACAACCCATCCACTAAAAGAAAGGATATTGTCTGGGGTTACAGTTCAGAGGTAGAGTGTGTACATAGCATTCCTGTGGCCCTGGGTTTAATCCCCAGCACCACAAAAAATAAATGAAAATAAAAGAAAGGGAAATGACAGGCACTAAATTTCCCTCCATTTGCACCAGAACCAAATCTACACAAAAGCTCATTTAAAAAAAAAAAAAAAAAGAAGAAGAAAGAAAAAAGAATCAAGCAACAGTCTTGCAATCTCAAATTCTCAGTATCAGGGCACAATAGTCCTATTTTCTCAAAAACCTCCTCTACTATCAAAATCAGCAACATATTAAGTAAAAAATCAACTCCTTTGTGGCTCCCCCAACCTAAACATATTTTTGTTAAACTTTAACAAAGTGAATAAATTCAGACTTCTTGGTTATTCAATGTAAAAATAACTATTAAATGCTGTTAGATAAAAACAATTGTAAGGACTAAGAAATGTTGAACCAGTATCTCAAAATCTCAAAGTTTTAAAAGTGAATTCACTATAAGAAAATATACAGAAATTCCTTTCTAACTTAAAAAATACAAACAGAAAGTAAATATATCATAATGTTGTTAATGGTTTTCTTTCACCAGTGAGTGGGCTCCTGGGTGCCTGTAGTTGCCCTTCTGAAAATTCTCTACAAGTTTCCTACAATGAATATGTTAACTTTATAGTTATAAAAATATCAAGGGTCTGTGGTTGCAGCTCAGTGGTAGACTACCTGCTCAGCATGCATGGGGCCCTGGGTTTGATCTCCAGCACAACCACAAAAAAAAAAGAAAAGAAAAATTTTAAACACCTGATGTGAACTTAAGGCATTATTAAACACAGATGAGAACTTAATGCAATTATTCTACTTTAAACAAAATTATTTTTCTGATAAGTCCATTTTCTGTGATGGCTAAAAGAATCTAAACTAAAAAGAGTAAATCTCTTTGGAACTCATTTTATAAATTCTAACCATTAGTTACCTTATACGTCCATATAAACTTTGTAATTATCTTAAACTTTTTAATATCCTTATAAAGGCCAATAGGGTCCTAGATACATAAAGCTCATTTTAACTAACGGTCACGACCTCAACTAACATTTTCTGGTTCTGCAAAATAAAGAGATTTGAGTTTTTATTTCCCTCCTCTGGAGTTTCCTTTAAACGCGTGCTAATGAATCGGCAGCCAATAGGGGATTAGCACAAATGCACCTCGTCTACCATCATCAGTGGAAATGAGATTTTCCACTAGGTCTCTCTCTGCTTCTTCACTCAGGAAACAAGACCACAAACGCAGGTGAGAAGCAACCTAGAGAAATCAGGCCCTGGCTGGCGAGCCTCAACCGCAGAGACAAACTAGTGAACTGGAAATTCGAATCCGAAGTCGTAGGAGCCTTATCAGAGAGGATAAAGTGCCAGTTGAACACCCTGGGGGAGGAAAATTCGGGAGGGCTGGGGAGCTCTGAAGCGTGGGAAGATCTGTTGGGAATGCCTTCCTGAGCACGACTTCAGGCAGGAATCTCTCCCCAAAGGCTGCAGGCAGAGCTCTTTCCGCCCGGTCCTCCCGATCTGCGCAGTGGGACTGGCAGAGTCTGGCCTGACCCTGGGCGAGACCTGCCCGGCTCCTTCGCGGGCTCCCGAGCCCCTGCAGCACTTGTTCACCCGCTCCACAGTCACCAGTGGAGGGAAAGACTCCGCCCCGCTCCGGGGGCGCAGCGCTAGGCACCGACCTAAGCGCACAACCCTGTCCCCGCGCCTCCGAGCCCAGCCGGCCGAGGTTTGAGGCCCCGGGAGGCCTGCGGGGACGCGGCGGCTCCCCCTCCCGGGGCCTGCGCGGCGGGGGTGGAGGGTCTGCGGTGGGGTCACCACGCACCAACGCAGGAGGGCGGCGGGCCCGCCTTAGGCCTAGCGCGAGCTCCCAGCGGGTCCCCTCGGAGCGCGGCGCCTCCGGCCCACACACCTCCGAGCCGGAGCGCCCAAGCGGGGAAGGCAGGTTCGGGACACGGGAGAGAAGCTGCCCCCGCCGGCCTCGAGGCACCAGGGCCCCGGGGTGCAAAGCGCGCCCGCACTGCTGGGACCCCACGCTTTACCTGGTGCTGCGGAGGCGCGGGTGGAGCCCCGAGAGGGCTTGGCGGCCGCCCTACCTCACCTGGGCGGAAGTGAGAGGCCCCGGGTGTCGGGAGCCTCACCTGCAGGACCTCCCCTAGCCAGACCCTCCCCGCCAGGGGCGGGGCGGCGGCCCGGACAGTCCGGGCTCGGGAGGCGGCTTCCTGTGAGGGAGCTCGCCGCCTTCGCTGTGCTGTCCAGGTGAAGTCCCACGGGCAAGGGACGCTAAAGAGCCTAAGGGGAGCGGGGTGGGGGCCAAGTGGGCAGAAGAAACGCCCGGGGTGGGGGCCGCCGGACAGGTGTGGTGGAAGGGTTGGGCGGAGAGCAAGACCCCCAACCCAAGGAAATTGAAGGGTACTGATGAAACCGTGGCGTGAAATCCTCTCAGCACCGTGTCCTTTGGCCCTTTTCCTTTCCCATTTTCTTATCCCTGCTTGTTTTTTCTGTATCTGCTGACACAGCATAAAATCACATAAGTATCAATTCCCAGCATGCACCCGCGCGCGCACACGCACACCTGCACACACACACGCGCGCACACACACACGCGTCCTAGTCCTAGGTGTAAGTGTGGGAATTTTTATTTTCTTATGTACTTTTAAAAAGAAAATAATCCAGCAGTATTTGCTTGCTATATCCAAGATGCTAACTTATACATTAACACATTTGCTGAAGAAATCAGGCACCTGGTAAGTTTAATGCCTCAAAGTTTGGTGCCCAGCCAAAATCTTTTGACTCTAATACAGTTGCTTTTACAATACATTTTAACATTTTGTTTTCTTTTTGTGGGATTTTGATTTTTCTTTGTTTTTCTCACTAGATTTGGTAGCTTTCTTTTAAGAACAGGTACAAGATAAGGATTCCACTTTCTATTTTATTTTATTTTGTTTTATTTTATTTTTTCAGGGCTGAGGACTGAACTCGCACCTTGCGCATGCTAGGCAAGTGCTCTGCCACTGAACTAAATCCCCAACCCCTCTTTTTAATTTTTTTTAAAGAGAGAAAACGAGAGAGACAGAATAAGTTTTATTTATTTTTTCATCTAGCCCTCGTTCCTTTGACACTTAGTTGTGTATGTAGTGCAGGGGTTTGAAACCGGGTCCTCACATGCATGCCAGGCAAGCCAGGCAAGCACTTCAACCACTGAGCCACTATTCCAGTCCCAGGATGTCCACTTTCAATGATAGGAAACACATAGCCATGAGCAGTAGCAATATAAGGTTAAGGAATAAGTCTATAAACTAGACCCACTGTGCTGACCCTTACAGGCCTTCTTTAAAAAAAGAAAAGCAATTTACCTGCAACCTGCCAGGTATCAATCAACAGGATATGTTACATTCTTCCTCAGCAAACAACCTGTTACCTACAAGAGAAATGCAAGCCTGCAAAGCCAATAAAAAGAACACAAGTTACTCTTAAGGCGGTATCTCTGTGACCCTTACACAGACCAGATCCCAGAATTCAGGGAGATAAGGATAATTCCCCTGTCAAAACAGGTTCTAATCAGAAGGGGTCAAAGCAATCCAGAGCTCTCAAGTGCAGTGATGACTTGAAAGTCTGGTGTCATACTGCTATTAGTCAAAAATTAAGAGGTGGACCTGAGCTGGACTCTCCAGAAACTTCGGTGGGGCCCCAATAAAACTGGACTTCAAGAGATACATGCTATCCTTTTCTCTGAGATGACCCACTCTCTACCTTGAGAATGTTCCCTTTTCCCTTTTCCTAGCTCTCCAACGAACTGATGCCTGTAACTGAGCAATATGTCTGAAATCTTTTGGGGATAGTCTCAAGAACTGGGGTGAAGAGGGGGGCCTCTGTGGATGCTTCAGTTTCATGGCAGGCCTATGCCCTAATCACCATTCTTTTTCAATATATTATTGGAAGTCTTAACCAGAGCAATAAGGCAAGAGAAAGAAAGGAAATCGAACAAGGAAAGGGGAAGTCAAATCATCCCTGTTTGCATATGACTGACTTTATATATAGAAAAAACCTAAAGACTTCACACAAAAACAACTGGTAGAGCCTGGTACAGATTACTCATCTGTAATCACAGAGACTTGGGAAGGTGAGGCAGGAGGATTCAAGTTCAAAGTCAGCCTCAGCAACTTAGCAAGTCCCCAAGTAAATTAGCAAGACCCTGTCTCAAAATAAAAAATAAAAAGAGCTGGGGATATAGCATCTCTGGGTTCAATCCCTGGTACTAAAAAAAAAAAAATTGCTTTGGGTAATCTTGGTTTTTCTTGGTTTCATATGAATTTTACAACGTTTTCCCTATTTCTGTAAAGATTGCCACTGGCATTTTGTTGATAATTTCATTCGATTTATAAATTTAAAGGAAGTTCTAGGAGGCCAAGTAAAGTGAAGCAGAGTTGGCATTCCTGAACTACTTCTGAGAAGGCAATGTGTGAAGTTGTAAAGGTGAAGCCAAAGCTGGAAAGGAGACTCCAGGTATTAAAGGATGTCAGTAATGTGGACTGAGAAAACCTGCTGGCTATGGAGAGGACAAGACTAAAACAGAGCCCATGCTCACTGCAACCAGAAAGGTCAAAGGAACTGATCTGTCTAAACAAGCCCCTGATGGTGTGTCATCTCACCACCTTGTGTCCTAGACACTGGATGCTGTTACTGAACCGGTTTGCCCTGCTGGTTTTCAGTTTTGCTTTGACCCCATCCCTTCTTTCTGTGTCCCTATTGCTCCCTTTTAGAATGGGAATGTTTTCTCTTTGCCATTGTGTATTGGATATGTAACTTGCTTTTGATTATTACAGGATCTCAACATGAAGAGTTTGCTTTGAATCTCAGAGGAGACTTTGGACTTGGACTTTTGTGAAACTGGTAAGATTATGATGGGACTTTTTTTTTGTACCAGTGATTGAACCTGGGGATGCTAAAGCACTGATCCATGTCTCTTTTTTATATTTAATTTTATTATTTTTTAAAGAGAGAGAGGGACAGTAAGAGAGAGACAGAAAGAATCAATTTTATTTTGTTTTTCATGTTGCTTTTGTTGCTCCTACACTTCACTGTGCACCTGATGCTGGGTTCAGCATCCTCGCACATGCCAGGCAAGTGCTTTAACTGTTGAGCCACCGCTCCAGCCCTTTTATATTTTACTTTGAGACAGGGTCTCATTAAGTTGTTGAGGGCTTGCTATATTCCTGAGGCTCACTTTGAAATTGCGATCCTCCTGCCTCAGCCTCCCGAATCGCTGTGATTACAGGTATGTTCCACCATGCAGGGCTAAGATTATTGGACTACTGGAGATGGACTAAACCCACTTTGCTTTTGGGGGCTAAGGGTGGAATGTTATGGCTTGATTGAAAGGTGTTCTCCCAAAAGTAGAGAGTTTGGCCAGGGTACATACAGGGGAGGTGAAATAACAGAATAGGTTGAAGAGTCAGTAGGAGGGCAGAGTTGGGCCTTGAATACTGAGAAAGGCGATTTAAGCTAGATATCATAGTCAATTCAAAGATGCATTTCTTTTTTGACAAAGGAAGAATATGTTCATAACATTATCAAAATTTGAAGTGGAAAGACACCCAGGGGCTGGGAATGTAGATCACTGGTAGAGAGCTTGCCTAGAATGTGCCAGATGCTGGGTTCAATCCTCAAGAAAAGAACAACAACAACAGCAAAAAAAACCCCAATGTTTGCAAGATGATGCTTAGAGATCGTTGTTCCCCATCTTTCTTTATGTTGCCCCCTGACTTGGGAAGCATTGTCTTTTCCATTTAATCTAAGTAAGTTCTGCTTTAGCCAGCTTTTTCATTGTTGTGATCAAAGTACCCAATGAGATCAACTTAGAGGAGAAATGTTTATTTTTAGCTCTTACTTTTACACGTCTCAGGAGGCTGAGGCAGGAGGATCACAATTTCAAAGCCAGCCTCAGCAACTTAGCAAGGCCCTGAGTAGGGCTGGGGATGTGGCTCAGTGGTTAAGCGCCCCTGGGTTCAATCTTCATTAGGAGAGAGAGAGAGAGAGAAAGGGAGTGGGGGGAGGGTGCATGAGCTCTAAAGACAGATCTCAGCTTCTGAGCTTGAATCCTGACTTTACCATTTCCTGAAATATATGACCTCTGCAAGTCACTTAGGCCTTCAAATTCTCCTTAGTGAAACTGGTAACAGCACTCACTCCATCTGGCAGCTTTGAAGGCAAAGTGAAGGAATACATGTATTGCATATACCTGGCACATAGAATATACTCAATAAACGAAGTACCACATAGATGAGAGGGACACAGTAGAAACTGGTGACAGCAAGGGGAAAGCCAGGAGTAGCAGTAGATACACTGAGGCCACAGCACATGATGGTGGACTTAAAAGCAACATAGAAAACTTTAGGTTGTAAGAATTTATCTTTCCATTTGTTCTTGATTGCTTGACAATGATTCCCTCCTAATTGTAAGTCCATATTCAACAAATAAAAAAATAAAAATAATTTATCTTTCATTTCCAAGAAATTAAAGAACTACTGAAATTTTTTTGTCTTGTCTCTCTTTCTTTCTTTCACCGGTAGTGAAATTTGTACCCAGGGGTGCTCTATCACTAAGCCATGTCGCTACTCCCTTTTTATTTTTTATTTTGAGGCAGGGTCTCACTAAGTTGCCCAGGCTGGCCTCACACTTGCTATCTCCTCCTGCCTCAAGTTTCCAAGTCTCTGGGATTAGAATTATACACCACCATGCCCAACTCCAAAATTTTTGTTTAATGTTTATTAATTTTTTTATCAGTCTTCTCTTTCCCACTATTTTATAACATCTCTCTTTCCAGATCTGAAATTTTTTGGATAGGATTTTGAATATGATATAGGTATTTTTTCTTTAAATGAGGGCTTTACCTGGAACCAATGTGCAAAAATGGGGAAAGAGAGAAGAACATAAAACAGGCACTAAGAGGTCATCATCTGAAGATAATGTAGAAAATGATGAAAATCTGAAATAGGCTGAAAATATAGGGTTAAAAAGAAGAATCAAGACTTTAGAATATGAATTACTTAACGATTAGATGAAGGTATTACAAAAGAACAAAGAGAAAACTAAAGGGTAAAAATCATTCCAAGTTTTGAATCTGATTAAAAACATGTATTTGTTGTGAAATTGAGAAAAGCAAGTTTATTATGTTTTGTTTTATGAGAAGCAGAACTCTGATAAAAGCCATTTTAGATCCTCCATTTAACATTTGAGATGAAATATATTTGGCATATAAGAATGGGCCTTATTAAGCAGTGAGTGAAAGTTAATTTAATTGGAGTGCTTGCTGAGAGATTGGTGCATCAGAGAAAACAGGATCAGAAATAGTTGAGGGCCAACAGTATGGTTATAGTAGACTTCGAAATGTGTGTAGAGGAGTGTAATGAAGATCTAGCAGGGCCCTGATATTGTGAATTTATCATGAGTGGGGGAAAATGCCCATCATAGTCAAATAAGAGGGAAGGTTCTAGAGTGATAATCTTCTACTGTTTTTGTCTTAACCATCAAGCAGGAGTTAGGTCAGTCTCAGAAAGTTTTGTTAGGGGCAGAACCATCTGCAAATGTAATTAGCTGTGTGTAAAATAAAAAGGTCCAAGGGGTGGAGCCTCTGTGTCCTAGAGGAAGCTCTGCTTCCGCCTTTCTCTTACCTAAACTTTCTGAACAATTTTCACCATTGGTCATGCTATTCATGTCCTTCACTTTTTACAAAACTCTATGGAATTTCTATAAAGCTTTATGTGACAATGAAATTTGCTGTTTTAACACTGAGATTTAAGTTCTCACTAAATTTAAACAATGCTAGTAATTATGGGATCTGAGATTGCTTGTGAAGAAATAAAGTAAGTATATTTTCTGAGTCATGAGAAAATAGATGAAGGGACAGTATGAAAAGAACATGAATTTTTTTAATGCGTCGCCAGTTCAAGAGTCAAAAATTTTGTGTTTATTTTCACAGGGAAATCTTTTCATTCTTTTTAATTTATACCTTTGTAGGAGAAAATAATCATTAAGACCATAAAAATAGATTTTTGTAATGGGATTAATCAGCAAAGCATAAGCATTTTTAAAGTTAATTGTTCAAAATCTATGAAAATATTAACACAAATACAAAGATCAGCAATATTCTTGCAGTCAGTAGGAAAACATCTAATTTTATCATAGTTTCAATAAACTGAAAGTATGAACTTTCAGCCTTTAAACTTTAGGTAGTATTTTATTTATTTATCTATTTATTTAGTACTAGGTATTGAACCCAGGGGCACTTAAACCACATCCCTAGCCATTTTTAGATTTTATTTTGAGACAGGGTCTCACCAAGTTGCTCAGAGCCTTGCTGAATTGCTGAGGCTGGCTTTGAACTTGCTATCTTCCTGTCTCAGCCGCCCTGAGTTGCTGGAATTATAGATGTGTACTATTGTACCTGGCTTTTAGGTTGTATTTTAAAAATTAATCCAGAATATTCTGAAAGAGTCAAAATAGTCAAGATATTAATCAAAAAGTGCACCATTGCTGTATTACGTGATATGATATACACAACACATTCTGATCCTTATTCCTGAGTTTTACTTAATCCTCAACCTCTACTACTTCCCTAAATTTCATCTCAGGATGAGGCTAAGGGGTGGCGTTGAGCTTATGAGGCACAAATTCCTGGGATGGTTTTTATGTTTTGTTCTGTTTGTCTGTTTTGTTTTTCCTTTAAAGAGAGAGGGACAGTGAAATAGAATCAATTTTATCTAATTTTTCATGTGGCCTTCATTGTTCGTGCTTTTTGATGTGTATGTGGTGCTGGGATTCGAACTCACGCCCTTGTACATGCCAGGCAAGCGCTATAACTGCTCAAACCCTTGTTTGTTTGTTTTTTTGTAGTTTTATTTTTCTCACAGTTAATGGTTAGTTTTCTAGGATATACTTTTTTTTTAAAGAGAGAGGTACAGTGAGAGAGAGAGAAAGAAAGAATCAATTTTATTTAGTTTTTCATGTGGCCTTTGTTGCTCCAAGACTTTGTTGTGTACGTGGTGCTAGTGTTTGAACTGGCGTCCTCGTGCATGCCAGATAAGCGCCATAACAGCTAAGCCACTGCTCCAGCCCCTAGGATGCACAATTTTAAGTGGTGATGAATTATGTGAAGATAAGTGTCTGGCCTGGCATAGTGGCACATCCTGTAATCCCAGTGGCTCGAGAGGCTGAGGCAGGAGGATCGCAAGTCTGAAAACAGCCTTAGGAACTTAGCTAGACCCTAAGCAACTTAGTGAAACTTGTCTCAAAATAAAAAACAAAAGGGGCTGTGCTTGTAGCTCAGTGGTTATGTACCCCTGGGTTCAATCCCTAGAACCTTAAAAAAAAAAAAAAAAGATACATTTCTGATGATTCAGATTGGCCTGGACTTTTAAGTATTTTGATGTGAATGTGCTTCCTTTGGCATCACCCATACTCTTTTGGCAGCACATATACTAAAATGGGAATGATGTTAATGGCAAAATATGGTATTTGAAGTATGGTCTCGTTTAGTTTTTCTTGGTGCTAGGGTTCAAACCCAGGACCTCAAGCATGGTACACAAGCACTATGGCTGAGCTACACCCGCAGCCTTCATATGTTGTTTCTCGGGATATATCCTAATCAAGCCCCATGTTCCAAGGCTAGGGGTGTAGCTCAGTGATACAGCAGGCACTTAACATGTGTTAGGTCCTTTCTGGCTGCACTGAGCCTATAGTCCCAGCTATTAGGCAAGCTGAGGCAAGAGGATTGCAGGAGCCCAGGAGTTTAAGGTCATCCTGGGAAACACACTGAGACCTCGTCTCAAGACAACAACAAACAAAGTCCTCCATGACCCACTACCTCAATTAGTAGGTGTGTTTTATTTTGGTTTGGTTTGTGTAAATGAGGTACTGAGAATTGAACCCATCCCACATCCCTATCCCTTTTCATTTTATTTTTACATGGGGTCTTGCTATTTTGTCCAAACTGGGGCTTAATTGGTGATCCTTCTGCTTCAGTGTCCTGACTAGTTAGGATTACAGGGATTATAGACATGTGCCATATTGCTCATCCAGGTTTTCCTATTGTAACATTTATCAAATACTATTTTAGTTATGTTTTCCCCTATCAAACATAAGTGCTTTTCAGCGTCCCTAGGGCCTAACCTACCTTAGTGCTGGGTATACAGTAAATGATTAAGAAACATTTTCTTTTGGAAGAAGAAAAAGAGGGAAATACAGGGGAATGAAAAAAGTGAGGAAGAGAGGAAAAAGGATGAGAGAAAAAGTTCGCTTAAAATAGGAAGTTTAAAATTTCAAATTTCCTATCGTTGAAACCTGAGGGGTTTTTTTTGGTTTTGTTCTTATTGTTTTTTAACTTGGAATTGAACCCCTGAGATTATACCACTGAGCCATATCCCCAGTCCTTTTAATTTTTATTTTGAGGCAGGGTCTCACTAAGTTGCTTAGGGCCTTGTTCAGTTGCTGAGACTGGCTTTGAACTTATGATCCTCCTGCCTCAGCCTCCAGAGTTGATAGGATTACTGGCATGCACCACTGTGCCTGCCCCACTTAAAACTCACCTAAAGCATAAGTTAATTAGGTATGAATGTTTAAGTTAAAAGCAGGCCAGTAAGGCTATTTCCTGAGAAAAATTCAAATGTAGTTACAACACCTAATATTACTTCAAATAGTATCATGTCCTCTAGGCCATAATCCAAAATGATACTTCTCATAAATACTGTATATCAGTGTTGTCAAAGTTCAGTCTTTGGGTTACCTATATCTGCATCCTGTGGGAACTCCTTAGAAATGCAAAATCCTACCCTAGATCTTCAGAATCAGAAACTGAGGGCAGGGTCCATAAAGATGGTGAACCAGTGCACACTTTGTCTAATATGGATGAAGAGTCACCACTCAAATTCAAATGTTGTTAGATGTTAAACAAGGAAGATTAAACTTGCACTAAATTTTTTTTCATTATAACATTTCCCCACTACAGAATTTTGGAAAAATAAATTTAGAAGAAATGGAGAAAACATTCAACTTTTCACTTAATGTACTCTTCTTCTTTTTGGTACCAGGGATCGAACCCAGATGCACTTAACTACTGAGCCAGGTTCTCAGCCCTTTCTATATTTTATTTTGAGACAGAGTCTCGCTAAGTTGCTGAAGCTGGGTTTGAACGTGTGATCCTCCTGCCTCAGCCTCCCAAGTCACAGGGATTACAGCGTGTGCCACTGAGCCCTGCCACTTAATGTGGTCTTAAACATACAGTTCTTCTTTTAAGTCCCTGCACCCTAAAATTTTCACGTTTATTTTTCACTATTAAGAAAGCCTAGGGCTGGAGTGGTGGCTCAGCGGTTTCGGCACTTGCCTGACAAGCACGAGGACCCAGGTTCGAACCCCAGCACCACGTACACAACTGAGTGTTGGAGCAACTAAGGCCATGTGAAAAACTAAATAAAATTGTTTCTCTCTTTCTCTGTCTCTCACTGTCCCTCTCTCTTTAAAAAAAAAAAAAAAAAAAGAAAGCCTAATTCCATTCTTGCTTGGGCAACACATGTACTAAAATTGGAACGATACAGAGAAGATAAGCATGGCTCCCGCGCAAGGATGACATGCAAATTCGTGAAGGGTTCCATATTTCTATAAAGCCATAGCAACACATAATCTAGGGCTATCATTGATACGTATCGGGAAGGTGGTGGCGGGGATGGAGAGAATAGGGAGGGTTCTGGGGGTAAATCTGATTGAAGAATGAATGCATGCATATCATATTGTTACTTTGCATTTTTGATTGTATAACTAAATTTCTTAATTAAAAAAGGAAAGCCTAATTCCTCTCTTAGTGACACACGGTTCTTAAGTTCTGTGACAGCCTTTCACAACTCTTTCTCCGAGGTAACCAAAATTAGCAGAGCAGATTCTGAAATCCGACAACCATCAATCTCTCGCTCCCCAACTCAGTCACTTAGTAACTAAGTTCCCCGTGATTTCAGCATCTTCGAGCCTAGCTCTTCATTGGTAAACCTAAATCCTATTAGGACTCCTGGAGATGAGGTACGGAAAGAGCACAACCCGCAGCTTTAGAGCACCAAAATGCTCCAGCGGAGGCAGCACTTTGCCGGGTTAACCTCTGCCTTCTCCCAGTACTCCAAAGGTCATCCTTCTTCCAAGAGTTAGGGGCGGGGATGGGTGGAGGTGGACTCTGTCCTTAAGAGGGACCCTGGATGTGCATTTTAAAAAGCACTCTCAAAGGTCACCGAGTGGACGCCCAGAAAAGAGAACTCGCCGGCTCCCAGCCGCTGCGCGGTCCCTTTAAGAGTCTCCTACTCTGCCTCCGCCCCCTCCGGCCCGCGCGTCGGCGCAGGCGGAACCGGAAGTGTGGGGGACGAGCCGGTCCCCAACATGGCGGCCGCCTGGGCCTCCGGGCCTGTTTCTCCGGAGGCCTTAGCCGCCCAGCTTCTTGGGGTCCTGTGGCTCGTGGCAGCCACCACGGGACCTTGGGGGGCTGCCGCTACAGCCGCCGGTGGCGACGAGACGCTTAAGTGCGAGGACCTCAAAGTGGGACAATATCCTCTGTGGAGAGCCCTCAAGGAGGCCAGGTAGATTCCGGGTCGCGGCTCAGCCCCGGCTGGGGCTCTACTGAAGGGAAGGGTGACCCGTGACCTCTAAGGAATGAGGGACCCCGGGAGACCAGGGGTGATTGGAGGATAGGAGGGGCAGAGGCCGGCCGGTGTGCTTCCCGTAGGGTTTTACTAATGGTTGGTTCTCCGTAATCCGATCCTCCTCCTTTTTTAAAATAACTGTTGTGCTTACTTATTAAATATATAGCTCCTAAAGAATGCCAGGCCCTGTAGTAGGCACTGGGAATAAAGTATTAACCGACTGTTCCCTGGGAAGGTTTGTCAAGGTAATTACTAGTGATCCAGCCAAAGGACGTTGCCCTTTTATCATTAGTTTTAAGTATCATACCTCATGTTGTCCTGAGATGCTAAACTGCCAGGCGAGTTCTTGCTCCACAGTGTATCCTTGGGCAAATTATTTGAACTTTAATGTTTTCTCGTGTGTAAAATGTGAATGACAACAGCAACGACTTAAGGGCTGTTATTAGTAGAGGCGTGAACAGCTAACTGTATGCGTTAGCTGTCTGCTTACAGGTGAGGAAACAGGCCAAATTAGGGTCAAGGGGATCACTTCATTATAAGTTTTGTGAGGAAGGAACAAGATGAAGTGAAGTTATGCATAAAATAGCTACTTGTACAAAAGTAGATACAGTTCTATACAGATTTTGGAACAGGAAAGCTAATAACAAATGCTAAGATAAAGGTTGAATATCCCTAAACCAAAAGAAAACAAGGAGAAGAAACAAAGAACTACTAAATGCTCCAAAATCCAAATTTTTCTGAGCACAGACATGACACCTTAAGCATTTTGTGTAAAGGATGGTCATCCTCTATAAGAAGATTCTGTAAGAGAAAAAAAACTTTTTTTAAAGAGAAACAACTTTATTTAGTTTTTCACATGACCTTACTTGCTCCAACACTTAGTTGTGTACGTGGTGCTGGGGTTTGAACCCAGGTCCTTGTGCTTGCCAGGCAAGCACCGAAACCGCTGAGCCACCACTCCAGCCCAATATAAGAGAAAATCTTGAGATTGAGAAAACTCTGATTTTTTATGTGTGCTGAGGAAAGAGCTCCTAGATTTTTACAGAATAGCTCCAACTTGATGAATACCATTATGCTTGGACTTTGAGAATCATTGACCTAGAAAGTTGAATTTTGTTCTTGGAAGAAAGATGAGAGTGATTCTAAGAAAATAATTGGGCAGCATGAAAAGTTGAATCAGGGGACAATGAGCATTGTAGGATTGTGAGGTGATGACAGCTTGAAGATAACTTTTATTCCTGGTGTAAAGATGAAGTTTACAATAGAGATTGAAAAATCTTAAGTGGGTCAAGCTGTCTATAGAGGCATTTTGTAAATACCATACCTACCCCTGTTGTGTCAGCAGTAAAATATTTAGAAGACAAAACCTCTAGTTTATGTGAGGGTTTTGAACATCTTTGGTTGTTATACTCTTTCTGAAAATTTAAAATCCTGTTGGAGTAGGCATACAGAAAACTACTATCTTCCTGCAATTTGGTGGACTTAGAATAAGGAAGTCTGATTTACCACTTATCCATTTATATGGCTGGATAACGCACTCAATCTTTCAGCTTCAGTTTGTGCTTGTGTTTTGTGGGGATAACAGCATCTACCTCACAGGTTTGTATTGGATGAAATTCAGCGTATGGTAATCCTGGGGGCTCTGCAAAATAGTTCAATCCAAATCTCTGGAAACTGAGTTGTTGCCTGAAGTTCACTTAACAATAATCTAGTAAAAATTCCATTTTAATTTTTGCTTTGTGTTTATATCCTGACTGATGTTCTTTAAGGATGAAATCCTCTGCTAGAGCTTTAAATACATAGAATTAAGTTTCTATACTTTGCCTATAAGTTAATTTTCAGATATTATTTAGAAACACTAAAAGCATGTTTATATTTGTGCTTATTGACTTGGACAAACTGCAGCCTTTTTTTACATGTGGTTTTGTGTTGAATAGTTCTTATTTCCTTAACTTTTTTTTAACATATATTTGTAAAGATCCAAAAATAAATGATGCTACACAAGAACCAGTTAACTGTACAAACTACACAGCTCATGGTAAGATTTCCAGAATCATGTCTTTAAAAATAATTTTTTTGTAAAGAGAATCAGTTTTATGTATTCTTCTAGCCTTTGTTTCTCTGACACTTAGCTGTGTACATGGTGCCAGGGTTCGAACCTGGGTCTTTGCTCATGCCAGGCAAGAGCTCCAACTGCTAAGCCGCTGCTCTACACCGCCATACCCCACCCCCCGCTTTAGTTTAGTTCTTAATAAACTTTTTAATGTGTTGCTTTTAACCATCGAAAACAAAAATCAGCTTGTTTTGTATTTAAAAATTGTTTTGTGGTACTGGGGATGGAACTCAGGCTCTCATGTGACAAGCAAGTGCTCTACCACTGAGCTACATCCCCAGCTCTATTTACTTTTAAAAATTTTGAGACAGGGTCTCACTAAATTGCCCAGGCTGGCCTTGAATTTGGCTTTCTCCTTCCTCAGACTTCCAAGTAGCTGGGATTTCAGGTATGTGCTATTATGCCTGGCCAGAACTGTATTTCTGTTTGTTTGTTTTGTGGGAGGAAGATTTACTGGGGATTAAACCCAAGGGTGGCTCACTACTGCCCCAAACCATTTTAATTTTTATTTTGAGACTTGTTAAGTTGCTGAGAGTCTTGCTAAGTTGCTGAAACTAGTCTTGAACTTGAGGTGTTCCATCCACAGCCACCTGAATTGCTGATATTTAAATCCCAGCAACAGCCCAGTGCTGTTTTTTTAAATACAAATAAATCGAGCACTATTCATGGAAAAAGAATAACCCTTGGAATATGAATTTTGGTCCTACTGTAGAACTGATAATCAGGAAAAAAAATTAGAGATGTGAAAGTGTGAGTTGAATGATCTCTTATTCTTCCAGCCAAAATTATTTTTTTATTCTTTTCAGTAACTATATGAAGGACTATTGTAGAAGCCTCAAACTATGTTTACTTTTCTTAAACTATGCAATGGGATGAATATGAACAATGATTTAGAGAATGGAGTTTGCAATTAGTGGTTAGGAATTGGGCCAAAAGGCATAGGAATTTCCTCTATGACAATAAATTGATATATTAAATGGTTCCTTATTAGCCTAATGTCGTTTTTTTTTTTTTAAGAGAGAGAGAGAGAATCAATTTTATTTATCTTTTCTTGCCCTGAGACTTCACTTTGTACGTGGTGCTGGGGTTTGAACTTGCATACTTTTGTATGCCAGGCAAGCGCCATAACCGCTGAGCCACTGCTCCAGCCCAGTGTTATTTAACAAGCACATTTGTTTGAGAAAATATTTATAATGAGTAATTACTAGCTTTATTTTAGTCAAGTAAGTTGCTAAATTAATTAAAATCAATTTATAATACAAAAATATTTATAGGGAATGTATTTATGTTTATTGAGAAATTATTACTGGTAGCTATCTACTAGGTAGCATAGATAATATATAAAAGATTGTGTAAATCCTTGCCTTAAGTTTGTAGTCTGTCTAGATTTTGTAGACATATATCAGCACGGACTTTCAATTTTTCCATTACTGAAATACGAAAGTGTTTAGACTTTACCTCCAGAAAATTTTTGTTGTGATTCTTTTGTATAGATCTTCTTTATTTTCTGAAATTTGCATCAAAGTATATTTACAGACAATTACATGTAAATGTAATTCAAATGATTTTCACAAACAACACACCTGTGAATGTTTCCAGATCAAAAAGAACATAATCAACTGGGCACGGTGGGGCATACCTGTAATCCTAGCGGCCTGAAGGTTGAGGCAGGAGGATTACAAGTTTAAGGCCAGCCTCAGCAATTTAGTGAGGCCCTAATCAACTTAGCAATACCTTGTCTCTAAATAAAAAATAAAGGGGTGCTGGGGATTTGGTTCAGTGATTAAGTACCCTTGGGTTCAATCCCTGATCCCAAAGAAATAAACAAAGCTTAATCAACAAGCCAGAAGTTCCTCTCATTCTCTATTATGGTCTCTGCTCTTCTCAGTGGGTAACTACTATATATGCTACCTTAACTTCTAACAGCATAACTAAAAAAAATTAGTTTTGCAGGGCTGGAGTGGCTCAATGGTTAGAACACTTGCTTGGCATGCACAAGGACTGGGGTTCAAACCCTGGCACCACATATACAACTAAGTGTCACAGAGACAAAAACAGATGAAAAAATAAAATAGATTCTCTCTTTCTCTTACTCTCCCCCTCTCTCTTTTAAAAAAATGAATTAGTTTTGCAAATAGTATGTTACCTTTTTGTTCTTTTTTTTATTAGAAGTATATAGAGATACAGTTGAGGGAGAAACATTATCAAACCCTTTTTAGTTCTTATTTGGAAATAATTTCAAGCTTATGGAAAAGTTACAAGAGTAGGAGTATTTCAGAGAACTCCCTTACACCATGCATCCCAATTCACCAGTTGTTAAAACATTACCACTCTTTTTAATAGTTTTTTTTAAATTGTTTTTTAAAGAGAGAGGGACAGTGGGAGAGAATCATTTTTTATTTAATTTTTCACGTGGCTTTCGTTGCTGTGACGCTTTGTTGTGTACATGGTACTGGGGTTTGAACTCAAATCCTTGCGCTTGCCAGGCAAGTACTATAACTGCTGAGCCACCACTCCAGCACCCACATTACCACTCTTGCTTTTATCTTTTTATGTGTGTGTAAGTACTCTCAGCCATTCTCACATACTTTCCCTCTTCTGGAATATTTGCCACTACATACCTCTGTGTTTTTTTTTTTAAGAATACAGATTTTTTTTTAACATAAATATAGTTCAGTTATTAAATTCACTAAATTTATTGTTACATGTGCTTTAATCCATATTGTAATTTTTTTTCAAATGACCCAAATGCCTTGATAGCATTTTTCCCTAATACAGGATCTTAAGTTGGATTTTGCATTTAGTTTTGTTTAAATTGGAACATTTCCACAGCTTTGTCTTTTGTGACACTAACATGTTTGATGATTACAGACCCCTTTATTTATTCATTTAATTTGTGGGTACTGGGGATTGATCCCAAGGACACTTAACCACTGAGTCACATCCTGTTTTGAGACAGGTTCTTGCTAAGTTGTATAGTGTCTTGCTAAGTTCTTAGACTTGTCTCGAACTTGGAATCTTGCTGCTTCAGCCTCCTAAGTCTGTGGGATTATAGGCATGTGCCACAGCTCCCAGCCCCCTTTATTTCAATAAATGTTCTTCATTTATGATTTTTTTATATTTCCTTAGGTTATATATTCCATGCTGAAAAATTATATAGGTGATGCTATCTGTCCTCAGCATCTCATTTGGTGACACATGATACCTGTGTCTCATTGAAAATGTTAATTGTTGAGCATTCAGATTTTTCTACTGTATAGTTAATGTTTTTTCCTTTGCAACATTCTGTGCTAAGACTAATTGAGACCCCACAGCTGGGCTGTAATCCCAGTTACTTGGGAGGTTGAAGTAGGAAGATTGCTACTTGGAGGCAGCCTGGGTAACTTACTAATTCCCCATCTCAAAATAAAAATAGAAAGGCCTGGGGAAGTAGCTCTTTGGTAGAGCTTTTGCCTCGCATGTGAGAGAACCTGGATTCAATCCCCAATACTGGGGGGAAAAATCTGCACATATCCTATTCCTCATAAAAAATTTCCCCTAGATTTATCATCTGTTGGTAAGTTTGATCCTATTTTTTACTATGATAATTGCAAAATGATAGTTTTCCAACTTAAGCACTCCCTAAGAAGAGCTGTCTTTTAATTCTGGAAATATGGAGTTGGTTTGGCTCTTGTCACCTTTATCTCTATTTTTGTTTTGACTTGAATTCCAAATTGGATATTTAGTTACAGCTGGTCATTATATAGTAAGCCTGTTATAGAAAGCACATCCAGTCTAATCTTTTATTTCATTTTATGGACCATAACTGGGAAGACTTCATTGATTAATTACTTCTAAGTTAGCATTTTCTTATATGTGTATGTTTTTTAATAATAAGAGACTGAAACAGTGGCTCTGTGGTTATAGCACTTGCCTGGCATGCACAAGGATGTGGGTTCAAACCCAGCACCACATAAAAACTAAGTGTCAGAGCAACGAAAGCCACATGAAAAACTAAATAAAATTGATATTCTTTCTCCCTCCCTCTCTCCCTCTCTTTCTGTCCCTCTCTCTTAAAAAAAAAAAAAAAGATATCGTTGGACTGGGGCTCTGTGAGGCCCTGGGTTTGATACTCAACACCACACACATCCGCACAAATACAAATATATACTAATAAAATATGATACTTTTATTACTGTCTGCAGATGTGGCTAGCATGGCATGCTGGGTGTACTAGGCTCAGGGTTGATAGGTATCAGCTGGGAGGAGGAAGTGAGGACTCAGTAACTGGAAAGGAAAGGGATGGGTTTTAATGCCAGGCCCATGTAGGACTCATATGCTTATGGGAATGGGTATCCTTGATAAAGGAGTCATGGCAAGCCACAACCAAGCCACCAATAAGATTAAGAAATTCTTAGAAATGTAGCTGCTTATCACTTTTGAGCTCCAGTTTCCTCATCATGAGATCCAAGGGTACTGGTGTCCTTATGGTCCTTTGCGAAGGTAGCTGGTTCTGTATTCATGAAGCTTACAAACTCCCTCTTGAAGAGAGTGTAGTTGTTTCCATCCTTTCCAGGATACTTCTGGGGAACACTAACCAGGGACTTGATGCACTCCCTCAGACCCTGGCAGGCAGGAAATTTTGTCAAGGTAGAGTAAAGGGAAGTATTAATGACGGAAAACTCTCATTTAGTTATGTAATGCTATGGATTGAACCAAGGACCTCACACATGTAAGGCAAGCACTGTACCACTTGAGCTGCACCCCCAGCCCAGTGTTTTTTGTTTTTGTTTTTTTGTCTTCAGTACTGGAGATTGAACCTGGGACCTCAAGCATGCTAGGCAAGTGCTCTACCACTGATTTATATCCCCAGCCCCAGTGTTGCTTTTGATAACCAAAAATACTATGGAATTACTGGCTTAAATTTATGTCATCTAAATCCTAGATAGTGGCCAAAACAAAACCTCTTTGCAATACTACTGAAAATTGTAGTTTTCAGCTTGTAGTATATTGCTTAATTTTGTCTACTGGTTAACATTTGTTGGTCGTTGGTTTCTTTAATCTTATCTTGTTGCTGAAATCAGTGTTAGCATGAAATTTTGTTATAACGGAAAGAGCATTGATTTTAAGTAATGAATGTTAATCTAGTAATTACAGAATATTAGCTATGTATGAGACTGGTCAACTGATCTTGCAAACTCAGTTTTCCTGTTTTTAGAAGACAAAAACATTCTATTAGTTTTGATTTTGAGTTTGTTTTACTTTTGTGTGTATGTGTGCTTGTTTACTGGGGATCAGATTCACGGCCTTGTACATGCTAAGCATGTGCTCTACCACTGACCTACACACCCCCAGAACCTTTTCTGACCTGTTTTTGTTTTTTATAAGGATGAAATGAAATAAAGTATTTAAAAATGAATAAATTTTAGGGTTGGAGGCTTCTTTAAATTGATTTCATATCACAAAGTCATACATTTATTTTATGTTTTTAAAGAGAGAGGGACAGTGAGAGAGAGAAAAAGAGAATTTTTAGTTTTTCATGTGGCTTTCGTTGCTCTGACACTTTGTTGTGTACGTGGTGCTGGGGTTTGAACTTGTGTCCTTGTGCATGCTGAGCCACTGCTCCAGCCCCTTTACTTTAATTTTATAGCTGCTCACATCTTTATGTTAGATTCATTCCCTATTAATCTTTTCAGTATTTTTTTTTTTACAGGGAGAGGGACAGTGAGAGAGTAAGAAATAAATCACTTTTTTTTAGTTTTTCATACGGGTTTCATTACTTTAACACCTAGATGTATTTGTGGTGCTGGGGTTCCAACCTTTGTTCTTGCGTGTGCCAGTCAAGTGCTATAACCACCAAGCCACCGCTCCACCCTCTAACCTCAATATTGAATTTCTCTAATTTCTTAGAGTGGGGAATCTAACACGTTTTGACTACTTTCTGTAATCAAGATCCATGCTTTACATATGACATGCATTTAATACATACATACCAACATTACAAAAGATATCTCCATTTCATAGATAGAAAACAAGATTCAGAGAGGTTTTGTAATTTGCCCTAGGGAACACACTAGTTAAATGACAGATTTGGACTTAAATCTAGGTGTGTCCAGTTCTAAAGTCCTGCTCTTTGGAATTCTCTTATCAATTCAAATAAATCAATTTCAGATTATGAATTACTGATCTAGAACCTGTGTGTGTGTGTGTCTGTCTTTCTGCCTGCCTGCCTGCCTGTCTGTCTGTCTGTCTGCCTGCCTGCCTGCCAGCCAGTCTGTCAGTCTGTCTACTTGTCTATCTAATCTCCTTCCCAGTACAAGGGACTGAACCCAGGGGTGCTTTACCATTGACATACATTCCCCAAGCCTTTTTTTTTTTTTTAAAGAGAGAAGGACAGTGAGAGCGAGAAAGAGAGAATCAATTTTTATTTAGTTTTTCACATGGTTTTCATTGCTCTGACACTTAGTTCTGTATGTGGGTGCTGGGGTTTGAACCCATGTACTCGCACATGCTGGGCAAGTGCGGTAACTGCGAGCCACTACTCCAGCCCCTTCCCTAGCCATTCTTATATTTTATTTTGTCAAGATCTTTCAAGTTTGTTGAGGGGTCTTGAACTTATGATCTTCTCTCAGCCTCCCAAGTAGCTGGGATTATAGGCATGCATCACCACACCTGATTTGATCTAAAAAATATTGATCTCCTTTCAGTCAGTAACATAAAGTTTATCTTAGCATTTCAGACATTTGCTCACCTCAATTTTGAGGTGTTTCCTATATAACTCGAGTGAAAAGCATGACCTATGATGGAAGATTTTCCAGTGATATAATCTAAGGGATCACAAAAGTTAATAAATGTTATCGCTGCAGTTGGTTTAACAACTATTTATCAATTGTGTGTCCGTTTTTTTCCACCTCTTTGTGGACCTTACCAGTATGCCTTTTTTTAAATATCTGGAATCCATGTAAGAAGTAGCTATGTGGAAAACTGGTATTGTTTTATAAACGTTCTTATCAAAGGCCTTATTTTATATTTTATGTCCTTTGCATCATGAATCAAACCAAGTTACTGCAGTAGTTCGCAAGTGATCTAGTGTGTTTTCTTTTAATTATATCACAATAACTCTGTAACACTTTTTTTCTTAGCTACCCACGTAACAAATTATGAGGAAATGACTTAGAGCTTATTGTATATCTGGCTGATACTGTGTTCTTGTATTATGTCATATGGGTTATGAGTATAGATTAAAATTGCTAAATACTGAAATAATATACTACAAAACAATTACAATAGATAATAAAAAGTTTTGTTTTTTTTTTTAAAGAAAGAGGGGACAGTGAGAGAGAGAGAGAGAAAGAGAAAAGCCATTTTTATTTAGTTTTTCAAGTGACTTTCATTCCTCCAACACTTCGTTGTGTACATGGGTGCTGGGGTTTGAACTCGCGTACTTACGCATGCCAGGCAAGCGCTGTAACCGCTAAGCAACTGCTCCATCCCAATAAAAAGCTTTAATTGATGGCAGCCATTATCTATAATAGTTAACATAAACTGGATATACAAACTCAGATTATGTTAAAATAATCTGGTAGATAAATTACCAAATGAAATTACCAACAAAATTTCAAGAAATATTCTTTTTTTTTAGAACGAAATTTTAATTTTTTTTTCATCTGGTTTTTGTTTTTCCTCCACTTAGTTGTGTATGTGGTGCTGGGGATGGTGCTGGGGATTAAACCTGGGTCCTGGTCCATGCCAGGCAAGCACTCTACCTCTTACCCACCTCTCCAACTCCAAGAAATATTCTCTATCTTAGAGATGAATTAAAGGTTAAGTAATATTGTGCAATTCTTTGTTTGTCATATTTGTGAGAGGCAAGAGGTTAAACTAGATGAGCCATGCATACATAACACAGTGGCAGTTCTGCATGTTTGTGTTGAGACCACTCTATCATTGTATTTATTTTATAGCTTTTCTATCTAAATTAAAACCTCCTGTCACATATTACATTGGAAGGTAGTTTGTTTTATTTTTTGTGCTTTGCCAGTATTAGAGGGGAAGATTACATACCTTTTCTACAGAAAAAGAAATAATTGTTTATTAACTTTTTCGCCTTTAGTTTCATGTTTTCCAGCACCTAATATAACTTGTAAGGATTTCAGTGGCAATGAAACACATTTTACTGGAAATGAAGTTGGTTTTCTCAAGCCCATCTCTTGCCGAAATGTGTAAGTACATTAGTGACACCTAAAATATCAGATTATTTGCCTATGTCATATCTTGATTTCATGGAATGAAGAGTTAATTTATGGGGAAAATCTTACAGATATGTTTTTGCTTGACTCAAAGCCTCTGATATTTAAGTGTACCTATGTTTTCATAAATATAATTCACCAACCAGGAAGAGCTGAATTTACTGGGTAGGATAAATAAGGGCTTATAAATGGCCTCATGCCTTGTTGATTTAGGGCAAGTAGTTTATCAGATCAACTATGTAATGAGTTATAAAAAATGTTTTCAAAATTTGGGGGATTTCTGGTATACAAATAGGTATTGTATAACTATTATAACAGAAAAACACTAATGTTACTCATTTCCACATTACGGGCATTTTGATACATGGCTTCATTCTTTGTAATGGATGTGGATGATGAGTGGTAATATTAAATAGAATTCAGTGGTTATCAGTTTGGAATAGTAAGACAAATGGCTTTCTTTTTTAGAAATTTTCTTTGTTTAAAGGACTTTTATGTTTAACTTTTATATTGACTACGGTAAAACCTACATGTTACTCTTTTATTTCTGATTTATGCTAAAATCATAATTTATTTTGACCTTATAATTGTATGTGGTTGCATTTTATTTGATGGTACCTATTAATAATTGTATCAAGAAATAACCACTGTTTTGCTGTTTGTACAACTTCTTTCAAATCCTTACAGCTTAAAATTATTTATTTTTAAAATTTTTCTCTTTTGATCCTTCTTTATTGAATTAGTGAGGGGGTTTTGATTCTGTCTTGCGGAGTAATCCTAAACTAATCACTTAATCTTGGGTTTCAGAATTTCTTACAAGCAAAGTAAAAATTGTTTAAAGGAATTATTTCTAAAGTACTTAGGTATGGTGTAGTCAATTTTTAAGTTACCGATTTATATTTCTACTTAAAACATTACAAACAGCAAATGATGTATTAAGTGCTGTCTAAGATGTCTAAGTTAAAATACAACAACTAAGAAAATCATTTGTTGAGAACAGCTACCCACTTAGTTTGAACCTTACAAATTCATTACCTGTAATGTTAATACCACAAAGATATGTAACTTAATTTTCTAGTGAGTGCTGATATTTTTCAGTGTCTTGAAGTAAATGAGACTCCATGCAACTGAGCAGCACTAATACTCCAAATCAACTTATTCCCTCCCTCCATAGTAAAATCTAAAATAGAATTTGTTTGATGAGCATTGAATCAGAACAATGGGAGTTAGTGGTAAGAGTAGCAAAAATAAGACCTGATATATCATTTTCGAGTTGCAAAACTAAGACCTGATATATCATTTTCCTTTATCAGTATATCGGTACATGCCTACCAAAAGGCCAGATGCTGTTCAACTATGAATAGACTTAACTGACAAATTCCTGTTTACTGAGTGAGGGTCCCTTATCTAGTTTACATATTTTACTCTATTCTTGTTAGCATATTCTTTTTCAAATTATATATAACTAATACACAATTAAAAGTTCATCTCAGTATTGTAGTACAGCCATTCTGTAATATATTCTTCAGACAGAAAACTGATAACCATGTCTGATAGATTAGCAAACTATTCATCTGTTTATACTGGCCACTTCCATTAGAGCAGACTAGCTGCTGTAATAAATATCTTTAATATTTCAGTAGTTTAACACAATAAAAGTTATTTCTTATTCATACCATGATCCAATTTAGGTTGGCTTGGATGTCTGGGGAGAGGGTATGAGCAGGGCTTGTCCATGAAACCATACCGGTGCCCAGCCCTTTCATCTCTTTTTCCCTCATTCCACATGTTCAGTCTGGTTGCTTCTGCTTTCTTAATATTTACCAATTTTTTTGTGGGTTTTCTTTTTCCTTTTTTGTCATATTGGGGCATACCAGGGACTTATGCATACTACATTCTCAGCTCAATATTTACCGGTTTTGTTCATCTTTTTCTCCTGATGCTTCTAACTAGTAGCTTACTACTTGAGTTTTTGTAAAGTTTTCTAATTAATTTTTCTACCTCTAGTGTGGTACTCCATACCTATGTGGATGAGACACGACTGAATATTATTGTAGTATTAGACACACAAACAGCAATCACTTACCATCTCCCCCAGCTTTCAACAGAAATGTCCTGTGAGTCTAGGGCAAAAAAGAGGAATATCAGCAAGATTCTGGCTTGTCAAGTTTGATTTTCAATGGCTAGTTCTGGAAATCTTTCTCTTTCTTTTTCCCTTTTGCAGCAAAACTCCTCAAAAGAGTTGCCTTAATATAACTTCAGGTTTTTTGCCTGTTTCACATCACCAACATTGCTCTTGCTGAGGTCACCAATGGTTTCCTTTTATTTAAATTTTGTAGTAAAATTCTCAGCTTTGAACCTACATGATCTACCAGCCACATTTAGCACAGTTGGTCACTCTCTTCTCCTTACTGTACCATTTTCACTTAACGTCCAAGATACTGTTTTCTTTTAGTTTTATTTTTTTCTTCACTGTAATCTCCTCAGTCTCTTTTCTGGTTTCTTCCCCTTGATCTCTTTAATATTGGAGTGCCTCAGCTCAGTCTTCAGATCTCTTGTCTATTTGTACTCATTTGGCAATCTTAAGGCTCTAAATGCTTTCTTTGTGTTTTTAACTCTCTAATTTATATTTTCAACTTAGACTTAGTTCCATAACTCCAGTTTTGTATATGCAGCTTTGGGCAACTCCACTTGGATGTCTAATACACATCTCAAATTGACGTATCTAAAACTGAAATCCTGATTTTCCTTCCAAGATTTGTCCATCCTCAGCTTTCCCAACTTGTTAAAGCTAGCTTTATCCTATAAGTTGCTTAGAATAAAATCTTTGGTGCCATCCCTATTAATTTCTTTTTTCATAACCCTAATTTAATACACCAGGAAATCTAGTTGGTGGTATTTCAGAATATATTCAGAATCTGATCACTTCTCACTGCTGTTTTTGTTATTACTTTGGGTCAAGCCATTAGTAATTGTCACTTGAATTATTGAAATAGCCTTCAAACTCTGTTTTGGCTTGCCATATTACTTATTGGCCTATATAATGTTAGCAGGTGTGAAACAAAAGTTTAAGTGTGCTTGTTGGCATTAGCTTTTCTTTTGTACTTTGATGATATGTCCTGAAAAGAACTTGTGTCTATTAAGTTGAGTCCTAGAGTAATTTAAGTGAAATAGACTTAAACTGAATCTACTGTATGGAGCCAAGCTCAGCCAAACCCCACCCTGAAGCAGAATGGCCCAGTTAACCACCCTAAGTCATTTGAACCACAAGCAATCTGTAATCTGTAAGTGTGAGAATAAAAACTGTTGTAAGCCTCTGAGTTTTGGGGTGGTTTGTTACATGACATTGCCAATGTATTAGTTAATGAATATTCTCATCTAGTCTATTTTCAGCATAGCAGCCAGAATAATTATTTTAAAATCTAAATCAGATCATGTTATACCTTTATTTAAAATCCTATATAGTAGCTTCCCATTTCTCCCAGAGTAAAGCTCAAGAGCATTTTTAAGTGGTATACAAGGCATAATGTGCTTCCTTTCCTTCCTATTACCTCTCTGACCTCATCTCCTAATAGTCTGTCCTTTTCTCACTCTGCTCCTGTTACACTGACTTCCTTAATAGACCTCAAACCTGCAAGGTGTGCTGCCTCCGCAGCCATTGTTTCTTTTTGCTTTGGACACTCTTTCCTCAGAGGCGTAACTACTTTATTTCCCTCAGGTCTTTGCATAGACATTACCTTCTCAATGAGGCTTACCTTATAACCTCATTTGCCTCATTTAAGTGGCCCCTGGCATTCTGGATTCCCTACACACCCTGTTCTATTTCTCCCACCCTCTTTTTTTTTTTTTCATAACATTTATGACTTTCAAACAACTATATGATTTTCTTTTAAAATATATTTGTTGTTTTTTGCTTTCTGCAACTAAAATGAAAACTCCTTTGGGGCAGGGATCTTTGTTGCTTTTATTCACTAAAATATCTCAGTAGCTTAGAATACTGCTTGGCACACATTAAACATTAATGGAAGGAATGAGCCAATTAAAAATAATTAGTAATTCACAGCTTCGTTTTTAAAAATTTTCACATGTTGGAAACATGAATATGACACTCAAGTTTTAATTCTGTGCAGAAATGGCTATTCATACAAAGTGGCAGTTGCTTTGTCTCTTTTTCTTGGCTGGTTGGGAGCAGATCGATTTTACCTTGGATACCCTGCTTTGGGTAAGTATGTTTCATAAAAAAAAAAAAAAAAATCCTATGCTACTTGTTCCAGTTAAATGTATGTATTCTTATTGATTAAATCTCTGCATACTATTAATATTACAAATTCCTTGCAATTAGAGTTGAATAGTTAATATTCTCCTGTAAGTGTAGAAGTATCAGCTCTATAATTCAGCTTCAGTAAGAAATACTGACTTTTCCTGTGTATTTACCTTTAGGAAAACACACACTCAAGATAGTGTAGGGATTTACTTAAGACAATAGTAGCCTGGAACTCTGAGTACTAGTGCTGGGCACACAGTGGAATTTGGTAAGTTTTTTTTTTTTTAAATAAATAAATGCATATTCTCTGCCTTTCAAAAAAGTATTTCTTCTACCTGAACCTTCATCACTGTTACCCTGAGAATAGAAACTACTACTTTCAGAACAAGTTGATCTTAGAATTTTAGTGATGGGCATGAGCAGGACTGGAAGCCTTATTATTTTTTTTTTTCCCTCTTCTGTACTGGGGAATGAACCTGGGCCTTGCACATACTGGCAAGCACTCTACTGCTGAGCTGTGTCTCCAGCTCTTTTAAAACATTTTGAGATGGCGGGGTGGTCTTTCTAAGTTTCCCAGATTGGCCTTGAAGCTGCAGTCCTGCTGCCTCAGCATTCCCAGTATCTATGTGTGTTTGCCCACATGCCTAGAGGGAAGCTAACTTTTATCATTACCTGTTAGCATTTCTCTCCATACCTTCCTCCTCCCTGTAATCTTCACATTTGCCTTAATTACTAATGCTCATGAAAACTGTTTATAGCTGGGCATGGTGATATACACCTGTAAATCCCACCGACTGAGGAGGCTGAGGCAGAAGGATTGCAAGTTTGAGGCTAGCTTTGGCAACTTAGCAAGGCCCTGTTTCAAAATAAAAAATAGGAAAGGGTAGGAACGTAGCTCCATAGTAGAACACCCATGTTTTCAATTTCCAGTACCACCTCCTCCAAAAAGAAAATTGTTTACATTTGACCACAGCTTTTGGTAAACAATTCTTTCATATACTTACCTTTACTCAAGCCATACAGCTCAGAGTTTATCCTCCTCTTTAAATCCTCTTTAACAGGTAGGTAAACTGTCATCAGAGAGGTTAAGAGATTTACTGAGTTCAAGGCCTTTCTTGAGTTGGAGACATATTTGTTACCATCTTTGTAGGTAGAAAGCTAGTGACCTTAATTGGAAATCGAATTTTCTTGTTCCAGAGATCATGCCTTATTTACTGTAGTGCTCTACTTTTATATTAGCCCTTCACTGAGCAAAAGTAAAGTGGTTTTATGTGAGTGTGGATTTTTTTTCCCTGCAGTACTTGAGATTGAACCTAGGGCACTCTACCACTGAACTAAGCTTCTCCAGTTGCTGGGATAATAGGCAGGCTCCGCCACACCTGGCTTGGCCTTGAATTTTCTTTCTTTCTCTCTCTCTCTCTTTCTTTCTTTCTTTTTTTGTACCAGAAATTAAACCTACAGGCGCGTAACCACCGACCTTCATCCCCATCCCTTTTTATTAATTTTTAAAAATTTTGAGACAGAGTCTTGCTAAGTTGCTTAGGGCCCTGCTAAGTTGCCAAAGCTGGCTTTGAACTTCTAATCCTCCTGCCTCAGACTCCCAGATTGCTGGGATTATAGCCAAGTGCCAGTGCGCCCTGCTTGATCTTGAACCTTCTATCCTCATGCCTCAGTCTCCCAAGTAACTGTGATTGTAGGTGTGTGCCACCATACCTGGAACAAAAAAATTTTTGAATGCTCTGCTTTCCAGCTAGCAAAACTCACCTTATTCCTTCTAAGTTGCTACCTACCGGCGGTGGAAGGTATGTTTCTGATAGCTGTATCTAAAACTTAGTGTTTTATGTTCATAAAAGTCAATTCTTTTAAATAGGGAATGAGGGAGAGAGAAAGAGAATCAACTTCTAGTTTTTCATTTAGCCTTTGTTTCTCTAACACTTAGTTGTGTATGTGGTGCTGAGAGTTTAAAGTACTATGTACACTAATTTATTCAGTTAACTTTATTCAACATTTAAGAAAGTAATTATGTACATAAAGAGGTAATGATGAGTATACTGGTTACAGTATATACTGGTTAAAGAAAATAAATGTGAAATAAAATAAATATGTTGGTAGCACTATAATAGAGCCATAACAAAGTACTGTAAGAGGAGTCAGAAGGCCTTGGGCATGAAGGAAAGACTTCTTAGAGGAGATGACATTTGAGCTAGCTTTTGAAGGATGAAGAAATTACAAAGATTTACGTCATTACAGAGAATAGCATGTGCAAAATAACAGGGTATTGAAGTGCATGAATGTGCCTTGAGAGAAAGGGGGATAATTTAGCCTGGGGTGTAAGAAAAATGATGTCAAGATATGAAATTGACTGGAGAGGTAACCTGTAATCAGATTGTAAAAAGCTTTTGAGTGTCTTACTTTGGAATTTTAGGCATCGAAAGTAATAAATGGCTGGAGTGGTGGCTCAGTGGTTGTGGTGCTTGCCCAGCACCTCATACGTAACGAAGTGTCAGAGCAATGAAAACCACATGAAAAACTAACTAAAAATTGATTCTGTCTCCCTCTCTCTCACTGCCCCCCCCCTTTTTAATAGAAGGGACAGAGAGAGAATTTTATTTCAGTCTTTCATGTGGCCTTTGTTGCTCTGAGACTCCATTTTGTATGCGGTGCTAGGGTTTGAACTTGCGTACTTGTGCGTGCTGGACAAGCACTGCCACTTGCTCCAGCCCTGTCCCTGTCTCTTAAAAAAAAAAGCCACTGCTCCAGCCCTGTCCCTGTCTCTTAAAAAAAAAAAAATACCAGAAGTAATAATTTTTTTTTTTAAAAGAGAGAGGGACAGTGAGAAAGACAGAGAAAGAGAGAAACAACTTTATTTAGTTTTTCACATGGCCTTAGTTGCTCCAACACTTACTTGTGTACGTGGTGTTGGGGTTTGAATCCGGGTCCTCGTGCTTGCCAGGCAAGCACTGAAAACGCTGAGCCACCGCTCCAGCCCAGTAATAAATTTTTTACATAAGAATGTCATGGTCATATTTACATTTCAGAAAGATTAATATTGGAGGAATTGTGGGAGATGGCTTAGATTGGGAAAAGGCTTATAGCAGAGCAAGCTAAAGAGAGGTTGATTGGGGGCTGGAGCAGTGGCTCAGTGGTTATTGCGCTTGCCTGGCATGCGGGAGGATGCCAGTTCAAACCCAGCACCACATTTACAACAAAGTGTCCGAGCAACGAAAGCTACATGGAAAACTAAATAAATTTGGTTCTCTCTTTCTGTCTCTTACTGTATAGTCTTGGCCTGAATGATAGTGAAACTATGCTTTTGTGCCATTCCTTAGGGCAATAATACCTTTTAGCAACATAGCTAAAAACCATATAGTATGAACTGAAAGCCTCTGAGTAGCCAAATAAATCATGTAGTCTATTTTTAGATGAGGGATGACTGGAGAAATTGAGTTTATAAAGAGAAAGTAATATGGTGGTGGTGACAATGCATTCAGGCCAGTGTTTTCTGTTTTAAGACAGGGTCTTGCTTTGTTGCCCAAGCTGGGCTTGAACTGGTGATCCACTGGCCTTAGGCCTCTGTAGTACCTGCATTATAGGTGTCCACAACTATTTCTGACTCTTCTGAGTCATATATGGGCCATATATATATTTTTGGAAGGATTTCTAACTTTTAAAATGTTGCTTAAAAGGTTGTGAAAGAAAAAGAAATGATATTCTTCAGAACAGTTTATTCTGTGATGATTTTATAACCTTTTCTATTTCTTTTTCCTTTTTGTGTTGTGGATCAAACCCAGGGCCTCACGTATGCTGGCCAAGTACTCTGTCCCAGACTTACACCCCCATCCCCCTCTCTGATGATATGAAATATTAAATATATTTTAAATATTTGGCTTAGGGGCTGGAGCGGTGGCTCAGCGGTTTCAGCGCTTGCCTGGCAAGCACGAGAACCCAGGTTCAAACCCCAGCACCACGTACACAACTGAGTGTTGGAGCAACGAAGGCCATGTGAAAAACTCAATAAAGTTGTTAAAAAAAAAAAAATATTTGGCTTAACTAGTTACTTCAGCTTCTTGTGACATCAGATTGGCTGTCAAGTCATATAGTGTAAATGAATATTTTTCGCAGTACAGTACAAATATATTGGTATGTATATTATGAGTTTTTTCCCCTACAAAATAAAACTCTATGTACACATATTGGCTCTGATTAGTAGATAGTGGTGTTCTGCCAGGAGCTGCTTTTCTGTGGCCACTGTCACTCCAACTGTTGTCAATGTAAGCCAAAATAGACCTTTGACTTTGAGGCTAAGTTTTCATAAAAATGCAAATTTAGTTTTTTTGGGGGGATACTGGGGATTGAACCCAGAGGCACTTTACCACTGAATTAAATCCCCAGACCTTTTTTGTTTTTTATTTTGGTGCAGGGTCTCACTAAGTTGCCAAGGCTAGCCTCAAACTTGGAATCCTCCTGCCTCAACCTCCCTAGTCGTGGGGATTATAGGCATGCATCATTGCCCAACACAAATTTAATTTTTGCCACTGACTTTAAACTTCACTGTGAATATTTTTTAATACTTAATATTTAATATTTTTTAAAACAACACACTTTATTACAACAACCTTTGGATGTTTAATTCAACAGATATTTTGACTGCTAGCTTGAGAAGGGAACCAACCTCTTACCTACTTTAAAGCCTATTAAAATTGTCCTATCTTCCATTGACTTTGTGATAAAAAAAAAAGCTTTATACTTTTTAGTTGGGTTTTGGAGTGAGAGGAGCTAAGTTAGTATCTCACATTTGTTATCTTTAACTGAAAATCCTGTTTAAATATTCAGATATTTTTACCCTTACCTTAACTTGCATTTATGGTTTTTTTTTTTTTTTTTCTTTACAATACTGGCAGTCCTAGGGACTGAATCCATGGATGCCCTACCACTTAGCTACATCCTTAACCCTTGTTATTTTGAGATAGAGTCTCCAAGTATTTGTATTATAGGCATGTGTTACTTCCTTGACTTGGATTTAAGGTATCTTAATATTAAGTGTTTTGGTATGTTTTATCAGCTGATCAATTTTAATATGTAAAAGTGTTAATTTAAAACATTTTCAAATGTTTTAAATTTTATTTCATTTTTTTCAGTGCTTGGATTGAAACCATCCTAGGCAAGCATTCTACCACTAAGCTACAACCCAGTCCCCCCTTAAAAAAAAAAAAAAAAGAATCAATTTTGTTAATTTTTTCATCTGATTTTCATTTTTCTGACACTTAGTTGTGTGTATATGGTACTGGGGTGAACCTGGGTCCTCTCGAATGCCAGGCAAGTGCTCTACTGCTGAGCCACTGCTCCATGCACCTTCCCTTTTTTTTTTTTTTTTTTTTAAATATTGAGACAGAGGTTTATTGAGATGCCAGAGGCTGGCATTGAATTTTTAATCCTCTTGCCTGTGCTTTCCAAGTAACTTAGATTACAGGCCTGCACCACCACACCTGGCAGAAATTTTAATTTTTATTAGAAATCCAATGTGAAGGAATTTTAGTGTTTCCTTTTTTGTGTGGTGCTGGAGATTTAAATCAGAACCTTACATGTGCTAGATAAGCCCTCTACCACTAAGCTGCACTCATTTCAGTTAAAATGATCATTGTCATTCTCATTCTCCTCTTTTCTCTCTCTGTTTATTTATTTAGAAGTTTGAGTCTCTCTCTATATTGCCTGATTTCAGACTTCTGGGCTAAAGTGATTCTCCCTCCTTAGCCTACCAAGTGCTAGGACTACAGGCATATCTCACATAACCTGCATAAAAAACATTCTTAACTGGATAATACAGTGTTGGCTGGTGTGAAAGTGATATAGAAGGAATCTAAAATTCCTGTTTTCTTGGATTTTTTTTTTTTTCAGTTGGGATCAAACCCAGAGCCTTGCACATGCTAGGCATGTGCTCTACCACTGAACTATACCCTCAGTCCTCCTTCTGATCTTGTTTAGTCTTTCTTCATGGTTATAAAAGGCAGTGACTTTATTTATATGTAACTTTTTAAGGTACTTATTTAATATTGTTCAAGGTAATTGGAATTTTATTTTTTTAGATTTTTTCTGAGGTATAAACAGATAAAAATAGTATATATTTAAGGTAAAAACAAGGATTTGTTTTCTTTCTTAAAAAATATTTTTGTGGTAGTGGGGTTTGGATCCAGGGGTGCTGAGCTATATCTCCAGCCCATTTTATTATTTATTTTCAGTCAGGGCCTCATTAAGCTCCTGAGGCTGCCTCAAAATTGTAGTTCTTCTTCCTCAACCTCTCAAGTTGATTATAAGTGCAAGCACTGGCAAGGATTTGTTTTAGCATTTGTTTTTGTGGTGGTAGGGATCAAACCCAAGGCCTTGTACATGCTTGGCAACTGTACAATTGAGCTATACCCTCACTCCAACATTGTGTTTTGTATAAGTATGCCTCATATAATGATTCCTGTAGTCACACTAATTAACATGTTCATCTTCTGACAGTTACCTTTTTTTTTTTTTTTTTTTTTTTTTTTTTTTTTTTTTTTTTTTTTTTTTTTTTTTTTGTGGTGCTGGAGATTGAACCCAGGGTCTCAAGCATGCTAGGCAAGCAGTCTACCACTGAGCTACAACTCCAGCCCTCCCCCTCCCCATTTTTTTTTTTTTTTTTTTTTGTCCTGAGAACACAGGATGTTCTCCCTTACATGATGTATATGTGCACGGAAATATCACATGGTAATGCATACATATATGCACTTTATTTGTTATCAACTAAAAATTAAAATTTTCAGGTAATCATTACATTAGCATGTAGTATTATAGGTCTCTAAAAGTTAATCCATCTTGTAGTTGAAAGTTAGTACTTCTTAGCCAACATGTCTCCATCCCCACCCCGCAACCCCTAATGCTTGTCAGTTACCATTCTGCTATTTCTCTTAAGTTCATCTGTTTTAGATACCATATTAAGTGTTCTCATCCAGTATTTGTCTTTATGTGGCTGTCTTGTGTCACTTAGTGTATAGTCTTCCAAGTCTTCATAGTTGCAAATGGCAAGCTTTTATTCTTTTTTAAGGCTGAATCTTCTGTGTATATTTGAAAATATTTATAAATTATATATCTGAGAAGGGACTAATATCCTAAATATATAAAGAACTTACATAACTCAATAACAGAAGAACAAATACTCTGATTTAAAAATGGCCATCAGACCTGAATAGATATCTTTCCAAAGAAGACAGAGTGTATGAAAAGGTGCTGAGCATCATTAATCATCAGAAAAATGCAAAGAAAATCACAATGAACTACTGCCTCACACCTGTTAGATCGTCTAGGACAAATGATAGCAATGTTAGTAAGGATGTAGAGAAAAGGGAACCCTTGTATAGTGTAGGAATGAAAATTGGTATAGCCATTATTTAAGACAATATGAAAAGCTTCCAAAATTAAAAATAGAATGATTATATCATCCAGTGGTCCCATCCCTGGGTATATGTTCAAAGGTTGTGAAATTAGTGTTTTGATAAGATATTCTTTACAGCATTATTCATAATGCCAAGATAACGGAAACTATCTTTTGTCCATTAATGGATGATTAGAATTTCATAAAAACAGAATAAATACTGTAAATCATGATGGTGTGAAACTTACTCTTTTTACATAATTTTAAGTATGATATATCAGATTTCAATGGTAAATTTGTTGTGTGGGATAAACTCTTACCAAATGTAAAAATGAAGAAAAAATTGTAAAAATATTTTGGGTTCCAGTTTGGTTCTTTGCAATGACTTTTTATGTAGCTTTATTTCTTTTTTGTTTTTTAAATAAAGACAGAAGGACAGTGAGAGAGACAGAGAATCCATTTTTATTGCGTTTTTCACATGGCTTTCGTTGCTCTGACACATAGTTGTATATGTGGGTGCCGGGAATTGAACCTGTGTACTTGGGCATGCCGGGCAAGCGCTGTAACCTCCGAGCCACTGCTCTAGCCCATAGCTTTATTTCTTATAATTAATTTATTCCTCAATATATGCTTTATCTGCTGGAGGCCTTTTTCCCCATGAAGCCTTATTTTTCTAATAATATTCTTTGTGGAGTTTGTGGGGTTTATGTGTTTTTGTTGTTGTTGTTTTTTGTACCAGGGATTGAACCCAGGCCCACTTAACCACTGAACAACATCCCCAGCCCTTTTTATATTTTATTTTCAGGTAGGGCCTCGCTAAGTTGCATAGTTCCTCGCTCAGGCTGGCTTTGGACTTGTGATCCTCTTGCCTTAGTCTTCTGAGTCTCTGGGATTATAAGTGTGCTATAGCTCCTGGCTATTCTTTTTGTTTTTAAGTCTGTGTTAACCTCTGTGATTTAAAAAAAAAATATGCAATAACTGGCATATTTTGCCCATCTGTGGATTCTTAAAGATAATAGTTATTTTGGAAACAGTTAACAAGAAAGACTCTTCATAGTGATACTCATTTAAAAATTTTTTTGTTTTGAGAGAAAATCAATTTTATTTAGTTTTTCATGTGGCTTTGCTTGCTCTGACATTTGTTTGTGTACATGGTGCTGGGGTTTGAACTTGCATCCTCACACATGCCAGGCAAGTGCTGTGACTGCTGAGCCACCACTCCAGACCCTAAAATATATTTTCTTATTATGAGAATAACAAAGTGTGTTTTAAAAAAAAAAAAAAATTTAAGGGCTGGAGTGGTGGCTCGGTGGTTTTGGCGCTTGCCTGGCATGCGCAAGTATGTGAGTTCAACCCCCAGCACCATGTACACAATGAAGTGTCCGAGGAATGCAAGTCACATGAAAAACTAAATAAAAATTGCTTCTCTCTCTCTCTCTCTCTCTCTCTCTGTGTCGCCTTTTTCTTTAAAAAAAAAAAAAAAGCCTTTATTTTTATTTATTTATTTTTTTATTGGGTGCTAGGATTGAACCCAGTGCCTCAACACATGCTGGGCAAGTGCTGTGCCACTGAGCTACAATCACAGCCCCCAAAGTGTGTAGTTTTTTTTGTTTGGTTTGGTTTGGTTTTTGTTTTAAGAGAATAAATTTTATTTATTTTTTCATCAGGTTTTTGTTTCTCCAACACTTGTGTATGTGGCACTGGAGTTTCAACCTGGGTCTTTGTGCATTTTGTGCATGTCAGGCAAGCATTTTAACCACAGCCATCCACTCTAACCCCAAAGTATGTATTTTTAAACTCAAATCTTAAAATGGCTTTGGCTATATTATTATTTTGTTTTTTTAATTTTGTTTTTCTGATCACCCCAGATGTAGAACACCTATAAAAACTTAAGTGTAGTATATAATACACAATATAATTATATAATAAGTGAAGCATATAATTATTATTAATATATAATTTATAAATTATGATTTCCAACATGTTTTATAGCTCCTGTTTTATTAAAATATTTATGGAATTAAAAACTTGGAACTTAATGGGTTAATTTTGAAGTTACAAGTTTGGATTGGTATATAATAGCCACTGATACTAGAACAAACAGAGGGATTTTCAGGCTAAATTCGTCTAAGATTTGAAGCTCTTTTTTTTATAGGTACAGACACGAAAAGAATAATAATACCTAATTTTCAAATCATTGTAAAACACTTTATGCTTTGGCAGATAACAACCTCAATGTGAAATAATCTTTCTTTAAAATTGTAGCAGCAGAGAACCAGGTGTGGTGACTGTAATCACAGCTCCTCAGGAGGCTGAAGCAGGAGGATTGAGATTTGGAGGCCAATCTTGACAATTTAGCAAGACCCATTCTCAAAAGACTGGAGATGTAGCAGTGGTACAGTGCCCCTGGTTCAATCCTTAATACAACAAACATTAAAAAAGAGAAAAAGACAGAAGAAATAATAAAAAGATAAAAGAAAAACCTTGCCGAATGAATAGTGTTTGCAAGACTCAACTTGCAATGCAAAAGTTACCACTTCTTTTTGTAAATATCAAGTCAATTTCTGTTCTTTTTATTTATTTATTTGCATTTCTGGGAATTTAATCCAGGGCCTTATACTTTTAGACAAGTGCTAAACTACAGAGCTGTATCCCAGCCATCTTATTATTTTGTACCTGAATAAATCCTATTACTGAATTTGTGTTTTAATTTTATTTTATATATTTATTTAAAGTTATAAAAGATTAACTTCATAATTCTTACATAGATAATGAGTAATTGCTTTTCAAAGACTTCCAAAATAGCATTTCTTTTTCTTTTTAAAATTTCTTTAAAAATTTTTTTTCTTTTTTTAAAGAGAGAGGGACAGTGAGAGAGAATCAATTTTATTTAGTTTTTCATGTGGCTTTTGTTGCTCCAACACTTTGTTGTGTGTGTGGTGCTGGGGTTCAAACCTGTGTCCTCAGGCATGCCAGGCAAGTGCTGTAACTGCCAAGCCACTGCTCCAGCCCTTTAAATTTATTTCTTAACTGGCACATTAAAACATGAAAATTGTACATATTGATGGAGCATCATATATCCCTGGGTTCAGCGGCACACACCTATAATCCCAGCAACTCAGGAGACTGAATCAGTAGGATTACAAATTTAAGGCCAACCTGGGCAATTTAGTGGGATCCTGCCAATCAGTCAATCTGTCAATAATCAATCAGTCAATCATATATCCAAATTTGTATTTTTAAAATGCAAAATTTAAGTTACCAAAGTGTACTTATAGCCAGATGTGGTGGTACTCTCCTATGGTCCCCGCTACTTGGGTGCTAATGCAGGAGAATTGCAGTTTGGAGGCCAGTCTCGACAGTTTGTCAAGACTCTATCTCAATAAGAAGAACACAAAATGTTGTGTAGATAATAAATGTTTTGAAAAATACTGAAAGCAAAATTTTCTGTAATTAATAGTTATTAAATTATTTATAACTTAACATCATGTTTTTGGGTTATATCCTCATATATATCCTAGATTCAGTGCTCTTTTTTTAACCAAGTTTAGTATCCAGTTCTTGGGCTGGGATCTAGGACAAAGGTGTATGTAGTGTTCAGCATAAGACTATTAATTTGATTTTGACTAGCACTAGTAAACAGAAGTTCTTAGGGGAAAAAAAAGTAAGGATAAAGTAGAGGTAATTGGGTTACTAATAATATTTTGCAATTTTACAAGATCAGTGTTTCTTCCTCGTGTGTGTATGTGTGTGTGTGAGAGAGAAATGACAGTTTATATATTTGAACTTTCTTTCCTTACTTTTTTTTACTTGGTTGCTAAGGTTGGAATCTAGGGTCTTGTGCATGCTCTGCAAGCTCTCTGCCACTGAATGGAGTGGCAGAGTGCCACTCTGTATTTGAATTTTGCAATAAATGTATTGCAAAATTTGGATCATATAATGTGTTTAAGTAAATCAGTGAGGATTTTAGGACTAAAAGATTTAAAGATTTATTTCCTTAGGCATTTTTTCTTGAGAAGTTTTAGGACTAAAAGATTTAAAGATTTATTTCCTTAGGCATTTTTTCTTGAGAAGTTTTGTAAGGTTACATTGAATTTATTAAGTCAATTCATTAAGTTATTTCTATATCTGAGAGTCCATTAAAATTCATTTTTAGGTGAAGATTTGATTTAAGAATTAATTTTATAATCTTACTATAAAGAGTTTACAGTATATGTAATGGTTTATTAGAAAATGGAAAAGTGCATTAATATTTATAAGACTTTCTAGATTGTATGACTGTCATCTTTTCTAGGTTTGTTGAAGTTTTGCACTGTAGGATTTTGTGGAATTGGGAGCCTAATCGATTTCATTCTTATTTCAATGCAGGTAAGTTCATTTTAATCTGGAATGTAAAATACTTTTGCATTCAAAATTGAATTTGGTGATCATCTGATATAATTTAGAATTTAAAATATATTAGGAGATGCTGGAGCGGTGGCTTGGCAGTTACAGTGCTTGCCTTGCATGTGTGAGTCTGCAGATTCCAACCCCAGCACCACGTACACAATAAAGTGTTGGAGCAACAAAGGCCACATGAAAAACTAAATAAAATCCATTCTCTCTCTCTCTCACTGTCCCTCTCTCTTTAAAAATAAATAAATGAAATAAAATACGTTAGGAAGCACATAGGGATGGATACTTGTTGCAACTTTTCTTCAAATACTGGATTGTAGACATGTTTCTACCTAGTATTTCCCAAACTTTGGTTCCAAAAGATACAAGACATTCTTTTTTCTTTTTAATAAACAGGGACAGTGAGAGAGTGAGTCAATTTTATTTAGTTTTTCATGTGGCTTTCGTTGCTCCAACACTTTGTTGTGTACGTGGTGCTGGGGTTTGAACCCATGTCCTCGGGCATGCCAGACAAGCACATAACTGCTGAGCCACCACTCCAGCCCCAATATAAGTTATTCTTTTATTTATTTTTTAAAGAGAGAAGGACAGTGTGAGAGAGAGTCAGATTCAATTTTTGAGTTTTTCACATGGCTTTTGTTGCTCTGACACTTAGGTGTGTACATGGGTGCTGGAGTTTGAACCTGTGTACTTGCGCACGCTGGGCAAGCACTGTAACTGCCAAGCCACCACTCCAGCCCCCTAATATAAGTTATTCTTAAAAAAGGATTCCATATTCTAATGTCATTTGTAGATGTTAAACTGTTAAAAAGGTTTCTTTGCCAAATAACTTTCCAGAATCTTCATAGTACGTATTGAGTCTTAAAGTGGGTATTGTGGTTATTTCTCAAACTTACTTTTTATAATTTTTCAATACTGGGAGTGAAGCCCAGGGATGCTATATTCCCAATCCTTTTTATTTATTTATTTATTTTATTTTTTGCACCAGGGATTGAACTCAGGGGTGCTTTACCAGTGAGCCACATCCCCAACCCAGCTTTATTTTTTATTTTGAGACAGGGTCTCACTAAGTTGCTGGGGCTGACCTCAAACTTGCAGTCCTCCTGCCTTAGCCTCCAGAGTAGCTCAGTCACCACCACGCTTGGCCATTTTGTATAGTTTAACAAAATACATCTGGTGGCACTTTTTAATGCTTAAGAACAACATCTCACAAACTGCCTGCATCCATCCCCATTGTGCAGGAAAAAATGAGGCTAACACAAAGAAAGATGAATATCAGGAGAATTCAAAATACATCATTTCTTTGTATGGACTTGGTCCTCCTTGAGGCTAGCCTCTCTCCTAGACATTCTGTGGAACACTCAGAATGTCTTTTGGTGGGGTGGGGGCATAGGCTAGTTAGTTTCAGCTTTTTTCTTCTTTTTTTCTTTTAAAGAGAGAGGGCTGGAGTAATGGCTCAGCGGTTGGAGCACTTGCCTGGCATGTGTGAGGACTGGGGTTTGATCCCCAGTACCACATGCACTACTCAAGTGTCAGAAAAACAAAAACCAGATGAAAAACTAAATAAAACTGATTCTTTCTCTCTCACACACAATCTGCACGCATACACACACACTTTATCTTTTTTTTTTTTTTTAAAGAGGGACAGTGAGAGAAAAAGATTCATTTTTATTTAGTTTTTCATGTGGTTTTTGTTGTTCCAACACTTCATTGTGTACATAGTGCTGGGATTCGAACCTGATTCCTCACTCATGCCAGGCACTTACTATGACCGCTGTGCCACCCACCGCTCCAGCCCTTAGTTTCAGTTTTTGTAACATGCAACAGACATAGTATTAGCATAGAGTGCTTGTCCAGTGCAAAAGACAGTTTCTGTCTCTATAATGTTTGTATATATATATCAGAGTCCCATTGATGTCTTGTTATGTAAACTGACAAGGTGATTGGAACTGTCAGTTTCTGGGGATGTAGCTCAGCACACATAAGTCCTGGGTCTGATCCTCAGTACCAAAAAGATAAAAAAAAGTTACTGTGAAGTGGTTGTAATTAGTTTATGAGAATTTTTTTTTTTTTTTTAATACTGGAGATTTAACCCAAGGACATTTTTTCTGAGCTACATCCCCACCTGTTTTTGTTTTTTATTTTGAGACAGGGTTTCACTAAGTTGTTTAGGGCCTCACAAAGTCGCTGAGTCTGGTTTTGAAATTGTGAGCCTCCTGTCTCAGCCTCCTAAGCTGTTGGGATTACAGGTGTGGACTACCATGTCCAGTTTGAGGATTCTTAAATTAGGGAGAAAGATGATTTTATCATAATAAATATTTTAAAATAGCACTTCAACAAGCATTTATGGAACTCCACCTAATATCTTCAGCAAAGGTATCAGTATGTATTTAGATCATCATCTGTTTTGCTCTTCTTTCTCTTTCAGTATTTCTACTCATCAGTCCTGTCTGCTTGATATTATCATCACATGCTAAAAGAAAGCCAAAATCTAAGAGATTTTGGTACCATACTGTGAGGAGGAGGCAGCATATGGACCAATAAAATACCAGAATTAAACAAGGAAAATATTTGGTTTTAAAGTTGGAATTTTCCTGTCTTTGCTCATAAACATATGCCTAACCAAATATCCTGCCTTTCTAACTTTGGGACAGGCAAGCAGGCATGAAGAGGCTAAAGTACTTGTACATATGCTTAGAAATGAATTTCTCATTTTAAATGAGGATCCACAGGATTTAATGATTATTGGGATTCTTCAAGTTAAGATATCCAGAATTGGAAGTATCCTTGAATCCCAGCCAGGTTAGGTTTTTTCCTTTGGTGATGTTATTGCTTTGTAGCTTTAGTTATATCAGATTCTATAGCTGATTTGATTCATTACTGCTTTTTGGTACATGTATACCTGAACTTTTAACAATAAATAAAATTTTAAAAAAATCTTCTGGGACTAGGACTCTATATAACATTGAGCTTTTTTTTTGTGGGGGTGCGTGTGGCATGTGTACTAGGGATTGAACCCAGGAGCACTCTACCACTGAGCTACATCCCCAGCCATTTTTATTTGTTTATTTTTTTTAAAGAGAGAGACAAGACTCTGAGAGAATCATTTTTATTTAGTTTCTCATGTGGCTTTTGTTGTTCTGACACTTCATTTGTACATGGTGCTGGGATTCAAACCTGTGTCCTTGTGCATGTGAGGCAAGCACCCTAACAGCTGAGCCACTGCTCCAGTACTCCCCCCCCCCTTTTTTTTGAGATAAGGTCTCACTAAGTTTCTGAGACTGGCCTTGAACTTGATATCCTCCTACTTCAACCATTTGAGTTGCTGGGATTACATGCATGGGCTACCGTCCCAGCTAAAAAATTGTTAAAATAGAATTAGTGTTTGAATTTCTATAACAAATTTTCCTGAATAAGATTTTTTAAGAGAGAGGGACAGAGAGCAATAGAATCAGTTTTGTTTTGTTTTTCATGTGGCTTTCGTTTATCTGACACTTCATTGTGTACGTGATGCTGCAGTTTGAACCCATGTCCTTTTGCATGCTAGGCAAGCACAGTAACTGTTGAAACAGATCCAGCCCCCTGAATAACACATTTTAATACATTTGGCCAGTTTGGACTACTTTCAGATTGGGAAATATAAGTCAATTTTCAAATGTAACCAAGTAAGATGTGTAGTCTATTTTATATATATCATTTAATATACTTTATGTAATATCAATTGTATATCAGTTTTAGAAGAGAATTAGTTTTCCAGCCAAATAATTTTTACTGTATACATATTATTATTTTTACCATACATATAATAAACTAAGCTAATATTTATGTTCTGAATGTATTTTTTCCAGTTTCTCAGTAGGTTTTTGCATATTAGTTTTTATTATTCTTTCTCCATGCCTGTTGTTGTTTTGCTTTTTCTTTTGCTATTAAACATTATTTCTTGGGGAATAGGAGTGCTTTTCTATTAGACTGTGATCCCAGAAACATATACATGGATTTATATCTATAAAAATATTCTTTGTTTCATAATCTTTATAAGAAAAATCTAGGAGTCCAGTTATTTCATCTGAGAACAGAAACAACAAAATATAATGCATATATTGCTAAAGTCAGTAAGGTTTATATGTTGCTATGTTTTTAAAAATGTGTTTATTTGTTAATAAACTTTGTAAGTTTCTCTATTTTTGCAATTTCATGTTATTTGGAAATTGAATCATGAATAGCATGAAATAGTAAATAGAATGCAGTCAACAAAGGTCTAAATCAGTGATACCTACAGTAGACAGTCTTTTAGGTGTAGGTAATTATTATGTATAAATACTATATATGTAATTCTTAAGGTAGGTCTGAAGATTTAAAAACACTCATTCTGTTGTGTCTATACATTTTTATATACAATTATGTGCTCTATAAAGACATTTCAGCTAACTCTAATGGACCATATATATCATGGTTGTCCCATGAGATTATAATAGAACTGAAGAATTCCTATCACCTAGTGATATCATGGTTCTGACATTGTAGCTTGATGCATTATTTACATGTTTGCCGATGCTGATGCAAACAAACCTATTACACTGGCAGTTGTATAAAATACAGCATATATAATTATGTACAGAATATAATTCTTGATAATATGTGACTTCGTTACTAGTTTAAGTACAATTTTGTACTTTTATCATTATTTTAGAGTGTGCTTCTACTTATAAAAATGTTTACTATAAAATAATAGTATGCCGTATTGTTGCAGCTGCAACCTCATTTATATTGTGTTTACCGTGTCTCCTGATTGCATCAACAGTCAAGGTCAAGTGATTGATATATATCACCTAGATTTGTATAAGTACACTCTGAAGTTTTCAAAATGATGCTTTTCTGGGAACATGTTCTCGTCTTTAAGAGATGCATATCTGTACGTCCGGAAGGATAGGTTAGACAGTGTAAGGTTTTTATCATGGAAAAATATGAGAATTTTTTTTTTACTCACACAGGCTAAATATTTTAAATTATACCCAAATCACTGATGTGTACTCTTTCCCCTCCCCCCTTGGTACCAGCTATGCTTAACAACTGTGCCACATCCCTAGTCCTTTTTTTTTAAGAGCAAGGAGGACAGTGAGAGAAGAAGAGATAATTTTGTTTAGTTTTTCATGTGACTTTCGTTGCTCTGACACTTTGTTGTGTACGTGGTACTGGGGTTTGAACCTGTGTCCTCGCACATCCCAGGCAAGCGCTGTTACCACTGAGCCATGGCTCCAGCCCTCCCCAGTCCTTTTTATTTTTTATTTTGAGACAGGGTCTTGCTGAGTTACTCAGGATCTCCCTGAGTTGCCAAAGCTGACTTTGAATTTGCCATCATCTTGCCTCAGCCTCTGAAGCTCCTGGGATTACAGGCATGTGCCACCGTGCCCATCTACTGATATGTACTTTATTAAATAAAGTTTCTTTTGTTAAGTAGAGGGAAGATAGCCACAAATCAAAAAGATGAGTACGCATAGAGGGAAAATGAAAATATATGTCGGAATCCAGAAAGTAGAAGGAAGTATGTAATTTTCTTTGTTTCAGTTTTTAAAAATTTTGTGTGTCATGGAAGAAATTGCTTTCATTTTTATTCCTGTTAATATTGCTGATTATATTTCCTCAAAGGACTCATAACTGTGTAAGGAACAGCAATTCACATACTTTCTAAGGCACTTAGGAATTTTATAAGTAAGTTTATCAGATGTGAAAAATACGTCTTATTATTTTGGCATTTAATATGTGCCATTCATTTTAGCACTGGCTTATGTACTGCTTTTTATTCTTACTGTTTTGAGCTTTTTATATACCAGGTTTAACTTTTCACACATAAATTTCTTAAGGGAAAAATGATTCCTACAAATCTGCTATAGTACTGGTAGTATGTTAAACATAGAATATGCCTTAAATTTTTTTCTGATTTGAAGTAAATACAATGTATCTATGAAAAGTATGGCTTTGTGTCTAGTACCCACAAGACAAAAAGCTAAAATTGATACTTTAGGAAAAGTGATTGCTTTCCTTTAGGACCTGCCTTAGAGCATTTGGGCTGCTATAATAAAATACAGAGGGATGTGTAGTTGCTTTTAGGGTTTCTTATGTAAGACATTGATACCTGTTTTGGGAAAATGCCTCTCATAGTACTCCTTCCTCCCTCCCTCCCCATGGATTAAACCCAGGGGCACTTAACCAGTGAGCCACATCCATCCCTAGACCTTTTCATTTTGAGACAGGGTCTCCCTAAGTTGCCTGGAGACTTGCTGAATTGCTGAGGTTGGCTGCTGGTACTGACTTTTTTTTTTTTTTTTTTTTTTTTTTTTTTTTTTTTTTTTTTTTAAGAGCGGAGAGAGTAAGAGAAAGAATCAATTTTATTTATTTTTTCACTGGCCTTTGTTTCTCCGGTACTTAGTTGTGTATGTGGTGCTGGGGTTTTGAATCTAAGTCCTCGCCAGGCAAGCACTCCAACTGCTGAGCCACAGCTTCAGCCCTGAGGCTGGCTTTGAACTTGCAATCCTCCTGCCTCAGCCTTCTGAGCTACTGGGATTACAGGTGTGTGCCACCATTCCCAGCTTCTTTTCCATTTATATGATGAAGACCTGTAGCAACTTCTTGGCCCATTAACTGAATGAAGTGGTCTTTATTTGCCCCATAGATTTTAAAAGCTCATTCCTGTTTATTGATTGGAAATACTACATACTGTGGAATTTGTCTTCAGGGTTGTTTATTTGGTGCTAGGGATTGAACCCAGGGCCTTGATTATGCTAAGCAAGTACTGTACTACTGAGTTATACCCTTAGCCCGAGGAAATTCTTAGCAAAAAATTGTTATTATAATTTTAGTTTTCATATTCTCTTCTCAAAAAGTACCAAAAGGCAAAGACAGTTACTAAGTAAAAAATTTCCTGATATGGGATTTAAAAAAGATTTATATAGTTTTATAATTAACAATAAAATACCAACCTCATGGGGCTGGAGCGGTGGCTCAGCAATTACAGCACTTGCCTGGCATGTGCCAAGGACCTGGGTTCAAACCCCAGCACCACATACACAGCTAAGTGTCTGGGAAACAAAAATCAGATGAAAAAATAAGTAAAAATTGATTCTTTCTTTGTCTCTCACTCTCTCCCTCCAACTGTTTTTTTTTAAATACCAACCTCATAAAGATTTTATAATTGAGACACACACACACACACATTTTATTTTGTGAGGGAATATGGACTTAAATAGTTGAAACCTTTATAGCAGATAGTATTCTTTACAATTAAATAAGGACAGTAGTATCTTTATTTATTTTTATTTTTTTTGCGATGCTCGGAATTGAACCCAGAGGTGCTCTACCATTAAATTACTTCCCCAGCCCTTTTTATTTTTTATTTTGAGACGGGGTTCTCACCAAGTTGCTGATGCTGCCCTTGAACTTGCTGTCCTGTGCTTCCTACCTGAGTCACTGGGATTACTGGCATTATGCCACAACGCCTGACACAATTTCTTCTTAAATGGGATAGTTCACGGAAAACCATGCTGATGATAGCTTAGAGGCCTGAGCTGAGATGGTTGCCCTTAAATATTGTAGTCCTAGAATACATTAGAATTTTAAAAATGCTGTACAGATCAGCTGGTTCCATTCCTCAAGTATATGGATTAAGAAAACTGAGATCCAGAGAGGATTAAATTATTTGACACTAGAGCTAGTTAATGATAAGCTGTTTCTCCCAAGTTTTCCTTTTGGACCAGTGCTTTACCACACTGACTTAATTTGATCATCTTCAGGCAGTTCTTCAAAATGTTTTAGCATGAATAGCAGCCAGTGTTTTGGGTATCTGGCAGTTATCTATAGGAGACATTGAAGACCTGCGCATCATCAGGGCTGTTGGCTACAAGTAACATTATAGTTTATTGTATCATACAACAATCTGGAGGTTAGTTAGTTCTAAGATTTATTAATTCAGAGCAAAAGGACATAATGAGAATTTCATCCAATTTTTCCCCTTTCATTCCTTTTCCTTTGTTTCCCTCCCTTCCCTCCCTCTTTCCTTTCTTCTTTCTCTTTGCTATCTTCAGAGCTTTTGGTTAGCATCATATTTTTAACTTGACATTTAAGTTTTCCATCATAAATTTAAATAGTTGCAAAGGTTGTAATTTCAAATATTGACATATTTAAGTAAAACTGTTAATATCAATTTTTAAGTGTATCCAGCAGACTATAAATACCATAGGATTTAAAATATCCTCTTAAAAGAGACATGCATGAACCCTTCACAAACCATTATAATTTAACATGGTTTCTTTTTCCCTTTGAATTTTGATTTCTATTTTTCCTTCTCCCACAGAATTTTATTCTAATATAGTATGTTTTTATGATTGAAAACCTATTAATTGTATTTATTAAAATCAAAGTTTTCCTGTGATTTCTGGATTGAGTTATTGTAATTGTTAATGACTTGAAAACAGCATTAACATGTTACAAATTCAACAGATTATTTTTGAGAAGAAAGAGCTAAATGTTATTGGGAATACATCTTTTTTTTTTTAAGAGGGACAGTGAGAGAAAGAATTATTGTTTATTTTTCCATCTGGCCTTTGTTTCTCTGACATTAGTTGTGTATGTAGTGCTGGGGTTCAAACTCCGGTCCTTTCATATGCCGGGCAAGCACTTTAACCACTGAGCCACTGTTCCTGCCCCAGGAATGCATCTTTTGAATAAGAAGATATATAGCAAAAATATGTTTATTTTTGGACTTCCAATTAAAGGAAACTTTCGTAAGTCTGGTATTTTTAATTACCCCTTGGTTTGTCCCTCTAGCAGTTTTACACATCAGAGCAGTGTTGCTATCATGAGACTCAGATGAGCTCTGATGGCAGGGATGCTTTACTCTGACCAAGCCAGAGAGAACCACAATGAGAGGGGAGATGGGAAAGAAAACTAGTTAACCCCTTCACTGTAGCAGATGTCACGCAGATCTGTTGGGAGTAAAGTATCTCAAAATTGATACCAATAAAGCTCTCTGGGCATACATACATCTTGGTAACTCTTTGTCTACCTTTAAGGCTGCAGTTTGAAGATTGCTACCTTAAAAGATAATTTATTATAGACATCATGTTAACCAAATTATTGCAAATATGGTTAAGTGGACAAAGTGATGGTAGTGAACATATGTTGTTGTTATTTTTCTCCGTTTTCCATTGCAGGTGGTTCTGGCAGGACTGTCAATCACACCGCATCATTGGCCAATCATATTAATTCTATTTCCTTGGATACAGTAATTTGTCTTATAATAGACAGAAAAACAAGAAAATCAGTGAAAGTCTTTTTCCTGGATTTGGTGTAAAAACACTGGGGAAAAACATTTTACTGACTTTCTATTAGGAGCTGCTGATGTGGGAATATGTGAATCTAGAGCTGCTGATAATCATTTGAGAATGCCTGTTTGCAGAATGAAGACAAGAGACCAAACCAAGGGTTTTGTGGGGCACAGAATTCAGTCCTTAAATCCTTGGTTCTTGTAGCTCTTCTTTTGAATCTGAGCTACATGAGCCACTCAGTTACTTTTGTTTTGCTTAGAGTTGGAATTTTATGGCTACTGAAACAATTTTATAAGAGTAAACTCAAAAGTATTGTGAAATGTCTTTTGTAAAATGAGTAATTTTTGAAAATTTATCTCTTCTAGATTGTTGGACCATCAGATGGAAGCAGTTACATTATAGATTATTATGGAACCAGACTTACAAGACTTAGTATTACTAATGAAACATTTAGAAAAACACAGTTATATCCATAAATATTTAAAAACAGTAAGTGATATTGCATATCTAATCTTCATTATTGTGTATGTGTACATATGTATGTATATGAAATTGTGAGAAATGTATATATAGATGTATATGAAATTGTGAGAATTGTAGAGCCATAGGAAATTTCAAGAGATCATCTAGTATTGTAAACTTTTCATTTTGCTTATCAGGAAACTTAGGTCTACATGTGTCAGGATGTCTCTAATCCTTTGAAAAGTATTTTTATGTATATTCATTGATCATACAGTTTCCAATTCACTCTTTTTAGTGAATATGGCTAAAGGACAAAGTTCACAAGAAAATAACATTAAAGCAAGAAGGATATTCATTATATGATGATTAAAATGAAAATATGTGCTGTGGCTAGTTCAGTTATAGCAGGTGTTTTCTACTGTTCATCTTTCTGATGGTCAATATGATCTTCAACCTCTTTCCTTCTCTTTCTTCCCTAAACCTGAAGGTTGATAGAATCCAAACCCTCAACTACCTATGAGCACTTATTCTAATTTAAACCCATGAGAGTTATTAATTAACTTAAGCTTTAAGTAGCTATTAGGCCTGCAGAATGGGAGACACTCTCAGTCCTAGGGGTTCAATTCTCTGTTTCTTTAGGACTCTGCTAGTACAAAGATTTTATTTTGGTTACCTTGTATTAGTCTATTCTGGTAAATAATTTCCCAGCAAGCAAAATATTTCTCAAAAGGATTTTGGTAGAATGTCAGGAAAAACATTTCCTGGTAAAATCATTCTCTATAATGGAAAAGTTTTACATCACATGTAGGGTGCAGGGTATTTGTTGACTTTGAACTCTGGTTGCTTTTAGAGAGATAGGTAGGCCAAAAGAAAAGTAGGGTAGATGTCTTATCCATCATCATAGTACTTGAGTTTTAAGTGAACTCTATCTCAGAGAATGCTTCTAGAGACTGGGAAGGAAATAGACTTTTGTTTCCTATGTCATACTGTATAAATAGTATATGAAGTGAAGTATGATTTTGACTGAGTTTTAGGGAGTTTTTTTCCCCCTTGTAGTAAAATTATGGGATGTTTCTTGTTGTCATGGGATTGAATAATGACAGACCCTGCAACACTTGAGATGTATTAACTGATTGTCCAAGAAAGTTTTCATTCTTTTTTTAAAAACAACTATTGAAGAGTTGTAGAGTTTTAAAGTTGAAATGAAGCTTAGCGATGCATCTACCTCTTCTCAGGAAGAAAACCTAATTTGAGGCACAAAGGAAGAACAGAAACTAGAGTCTAGGCCTTCCATAATATGCTATAATATGGTGGTTCTTTACTTCACAACCTGCCCCACTCCCCACCAACCATATCATTTATGTATTCATACTATAAATTGCATCTCTTTCAAAAATATATAGATTGTTTTTATATTATAATGTGTAAAAATTAAGCAAATGCAATTTAAAATGTAGTTCTATTTTCTGAAGCCAGTTATATAAACATTTAGTCAGGATTTGAAACTCATATTTGGAATTTAAAACTAGAAGAACCCGTTGAGAAGGCAGATCCTGTATTGTCAGTCTTGATCTCTCTATGATATATAGAGAATAAATGAAGTGTTAAAATGTATATCTGAGACTGGAGATGTAAAGAAAGAGTGAAAGAAACAAACTACAATAAACTCTTCAAAATATTGTGTTTTAATATATTTCTTTTTTTCTGTTTTAGGATTTGAGCCTCCTTGAATTTAATAGAGAACTTCCAGTTTTTCCTTTTTCCTTCTTCATCACATAACCATTTTATGGGTTCTATATGATTTTGTGTATGTGTGTGTGTGAGTGTGTATAGGTGTGTGTGGTATGTATGCATGGTCATTTTTGATGTGTTGATTTAGTTAAAAGTATATTCTTAGATTTATTTAATAAGACTTTCTTTAAAAACTGTATTATAGACTTTCTGAGGCTACTATCTCTATGAGATGGATAGCTTATTACTCTGATATTCTTTAATGTCTTTTACAAAGGCAAGTTGCCAGTTATCTTTTTTGCTTGTGAAAAATAAAAGTATAATTTATTCACAGTTTTTGTGTTTTATTATTAAGAAAACCAGTATGTAGCTGTCTTCTGCATTTTGATCTGCTAAGCAGGTACTCTGTGGTGTGAACAAATACCATTTATAGTGCTTATGGCTGTAGTCTCCCCTGTGCAGGCCACCTGTGATTCTGCAGTTTTCAGTTGTTTTTGCCTTAGTATCCTTGGAGCTAATGATCATTAAGGAGTCTGTGAAACCTGGAGGCAGCATGGCTATTTTCATCCTATGAAGTGTATGTATACTTCCTTTTTTGCTTGCATAGTGATGTTCTAGCTGTGGAAGACTAGATCCTGATTCTTCCAGCTCACTGCAATTACATTTGAAGCTGGACAGACAAGGTGGGAATACCACACAAGTGACTAATGACTTCCATCTGTGAGCACTGCCAGGCAGATGCCAACACAGATACTCCAGGGTCTGAAGGAAGCAGCACCTATATGTTCTCTTACTGTGTGTAGAGGGCTTTAAATGAAATGCCATATTCCCCTAAAACTATCCCACTCTTTACTGACAGGTATACCAATTTCAAAATTACTAGGTCCAGGAGGCTGGAGCGGTGCCTCAGCAGTTACTGTGCTTGCCTGTCATGCTCAAGGATGCAGGTTTGAACCTCAGCACCACATACACAACAAAGTGTTGGAGCAACAAAAGCCACATGAAAAACTAAATAAAATTGATTCTCTCTTTTTAAAAAAATTACTAGGTCCAACTCCTCAAGAGTTAAAAACCATAATTTTTCTCAAAATGTATTCCGAAGGGCTGGAGCGGTGGCTCAGTGGTTACGGTGCTTGCCTGACATGCGCAAGTACTCGAGTTTGGACCCCAGCACCACGTACACAACAAAGTCTCAGAGCAATGAAAGCCATGTGAAAAACTAAATAAAAATTGATTCTCTGGCTGTCTCTCGCTCACTGTCCCCTCTTTCTTTAAAAAAAAAAAAGTGTTCCGAATGGTACATTTACCTTTTTAAAATGTTAGCCCTTCAGTAATAGTTTCTCCAGTTGGTGGGAGATTATTAAGATTATTAAATATTGATATATGAAGTGAATTTGGGTTAACTCCTACCATATACCAGGAACACCTCTGATTGGTTCAATTAATATTGAGCATTTGCCATGTGGAAGGTACTGTTCTAAGTGGGGAGGCAGCAGTGAACTAGACTCCTTACCCTTCAGGAGTTAATAGTCTCTCATCTACTTTTTTCACAGTGACAATATTTTTATGCAGAATTGTCCGTTTTCTAGTCCTCCCCAGTTCCTTTAGATTGCAGAGAGTGTTTTTGAAGTTTCAGGAGCATCAAAGCCCAGATTTTAAAAGCCCATAGTCACGTATTTTCAATTAAATATGAAATCTCTGCAGTCAAATCTTGAAAAGTAACTTCAATTCCTGCATAATTGTTGAGAGTCTTTAACTTGGCCAGCAGGTGCTTCTTAAAGTATCTGTTCACGTAACCTGTTCTCCAGAAGAGTTAATAAAATCTAGAAATAAAGGCCCTTAAAAATACATTATACCTTTAGACTCACTGGAGTTTCCTAAATTTACATGACAAGAACCCTTACGGTTTTCCTAATTCTCTGTTGACTAATATAGTTAACGATTTAGCAAACATTTGTTGTTTCAGTATTTACTTTTTTCACATTTTTATATGCATGATGGTTGTACATAGTGATGAGATTTGTTGTTACATATTCTTACATGCACACAACGTAATGTTATTTGGTCAATATCTGTCCCCAACACTTCCCTTCTTCCTCATCTCCTTCCACCCGCTGGTCCCTTTCTACTTATCGCTCTTTATTTTTGTTGTTGTGTTGCATTCTCCAGTTTTTATTGATTGTATGGGAACTATTCAGTATCTTGGAGGTGCAGAATATACTTTTTTTTAAGAGAGAGGGACAGAGAGAAACAATTTTATTTAGTTTTTTATGTGGCTTTCTTCGCTCTATCACTTCATTGTGTACGTGGTGTTGGGGTTGGAACCCACATTCTTGCACATGCTAGGCAAGCACCATAGCTATGGAGCCACTGTTCCAGCCCCCCAAATACACTTTTTTGTGCCCCTCTTTTCTTTCCCCTTTTCCCTCCCATCTTTCCTCCCCCTCCCTTTCTCTCCTCTATCATTATTTATTTTTACTTTTTGTAAGTCCAAATGAATGCATTTTTTTTCTTTTCTTGTCTTTTTTTTTCTTTTTCTTTTTTTTTTTTCTTTTCTTGTCTTTTTTTTTGTACTGGGAGCTTTACAACTGAGCTTCGTCCCCAGTCCTTTTTAAATTTTGAGATTTTGAGTTAAGGTCTTACTAAGCTACTGAGGCTGGCCTTGATCTTGCAATCCTTCTGCAATACTGCACCTGGTGCTGCATTTAAATTCTATTTTTAAGTCTTTCAGGTTTCTTTTGTCTCCTTTCATTAACACTGTGTCATTATGGCTCCTTATTAGTAGTGCATGTGAATATGAATTTTATATTAACATCTCTCCATCAGATGCTTTATATGATAACCCTGGTTTTTGAGAATTGTGAGATGGATTAGCTCAGTCATTCAGTAGGTTACTCCTAAACTCTCTAGGGTGAATAGGATTGGTTCCTTCAGCCCTACAACAACATTTAGTGTCTGGTAGCAATAATTTGTAAATTGTATTGCTTCAACTTGGAAAGACTGATAGAATTTCCAGAGTACCTCTTTACCCAGGAAGATTTCTTATGTACACTATATAAGTCCATTTCTTGCTTCTATAGCAATACCTGAAAGACAGTAATTTTTATTTATTTTTTAAAAAAGAGGGAATCTATTTAATCTTTCATGTGGCTTTATTTAGTGTTTTATGTGGTGCAGTAGTTCAAACCTGCATCTTCATGCATTCCAGGCAAGCGCTGTAACCGCTAAACCAATGCTCCAGCCCAAGACTGAGTAATTTTTAAGGAACACATTCTTTTTTTTTAATACTTTAAAATTGGAAATGCATGGGCTGGACCAGTGGCTCAGTGATTGGAATGCTTGCCTGGCATGTGCAAGGACCCAGGTCCAAACCCCAGCACCACATACACAACTAAGTATCATAGAAACAAAGGCCAGGTGAATAAATAAAATTGATTCTTTGAAATTCAGTATCTTGGTGCCAGGATCTTCCATCTCAGCCTCCTGAGTTGCTGGGATTACAGGCTTGCACCACCATGTCCAGCTGGTTAGGAGGGCCTTTTTGCAAGGGTGGGGGGAGAAAATCAATTTTATTTGTTTTTCATGTGACCTTCATTACTCCAACACTTTGTTGTGTATGTGTGCTGGGGTTTGAACCCACATCCTTGTGTATGCCAGACAAGCGCTGTAACCACCGAGCCACCCCTCCAGCCCAAGGAGGGTCTTCTTGCTGCATCATGACATGGCAGGGAGAGAGTAAGAATGTGAACTCAGGTCTCTTCTTATAAAGCCTCTAATCCTACCATGGGGACCCCACCCTCAGGATCTCATATGACCCTATTTGCAACCCAAAGATTCCACTTTCAAATACTACCACTTTATGGATTTGGGGATTACATTTCCAACACAAATGTCAAAAAGTCTTGTTATGTCTATAGCTAGCTTTTGTTCGTGGGGCCACTAAAACTATAAGAAATATATTTGGAGGTATGTTCTGTGTCACTTATTTTAACTTAGCTGCGTAAGGCTAAGTTAAATAGTAGAATATTGATAGATAACTGGGAAGCTAAATAGACCTAAGAGCAGGAAACTGACAAGGAAGAAAATTGGTTTTGAAAATACACAAATCTAAGATGTTGGCTCCTCTTTCAAACATGTAGGTTTTCCCCAAGGTTCTGGCTGCTTTCCTCTTCCCTTCTGTCCTTAAGTCAGCATCTCTTGTGCATTTTTATGTTTACAAAATTGATACAAGCTTGAGTCAGAAAATTTGGGGAAACACCAAAAAGTGCAAAGAAAATAAGCAACTTCCATAGTCTAAAAATAAAAGTATTTTTATGTATGTCCAGGTAGTTTTTTCATGCTTTTAAATACATTTTTCTTCACCAAAATTTTGTTATGCATATTATTTTTTAGCCTGCATCTTCACATGATAAAGATGCTTCTATTTCATTTTGGTGGGCTTTTTTTTTCTTTTTCTGGTATCAGGTATTTAACTCAGAGGTGCTCAACCACTGAGCCTCATCTCCAGCCCTTTTTGTTTTTTATTTTGAGACAGGGTCTAAGTTGCTTAGGGCATTGCTAAGTTGTTGAGGCTGGCTTTGAACTTGCAATCCTGCTGCCTCAGCCTCCCCAGTTGCAGGGATTACAGGCATGCAAACACCATGGCCAGCCAGATTTTCCTGTTTCAATAAATATTCTGCAAAATTATTTTTAATGACTACAGAGTTTTCCATGTCTCTGTCAACTAATTTATGCAGTCCCTTATTTGGAATTTGTTATTCCAGCAAATGATGAACTTTTCTGATTTTTATTCTTTCTTTAGATTTGTCATTCTTAGAGTAGTCATACAGTAGTTTTTTATACATACCTGCATTCTCAGTTAATCAGGGTGATGGAGAAGGAATGAAGTTAAATAGCCCAAACCCAAGTTCCTGAGTCTATCCCTTGCTCTGTAATTATACCACTGCATATTTGTGCTAATTGCTGTTCCTTAGAACCTAGGAACCGGAGGAAAAGAGCAAAACTTTGAGACTGGGACAGTTGCTGAAGAAAATGTGTTTTGTATATTGTGGGAGAGAACCAATCCATTTGTCAACTATTGCCCTCAAAAAAGCTTCAAGGCAAGGGAGTAGAATTTTGAGGAGTAAGAAGCTCATTCATAATCATCATTCCCTTCAACCAAGAGGGAAAGGGAAGCAAGTAAATTTGGGGAGAGTTACTAATTAGAAACAAATAAGTGCTTCAGTTTTAGTATTGTTTGCTGCTGGGGATTGAACCCAGGGCTTTGCACATAGTAGGCAAGTGCTCCACCACTGAACTATACCCCCAGCCCAAGATTTAAAATACAGATAGTTTAATGTTTTCAGTAAAAGTGGAATGGTCTGCCTAAACTGAGCCTTTTTGCTTAACATAACTGCTGGTTTTTAAAAATCTTACTCAAATTTCTCAACTTTGTAACAGATAAATGTTAAAATATTTTATGAATATCAAAGGAGACTAAGCAGTGATTATTGCTAAAAACCCAAAGTTTTTCTGCTGCCTCTTTTTCCTGACTTTTGTAACACTTTCTGGACCAAAACTCTGGCCAAATTAACTTTGGGGATTATGTTTGCATGAAAAGGGAATTGAAAGGGGGCAGGAGCATACAGTTAGTTAGGCTCTGCTTAGTCTTGGCAAAGCCAGAGTTATCTGCAATTGGTGGGATTGCAGATCATTCTTTTGGTTTATCTGAATTTTCTAATATTTTCACAGTAAAGGTGCATTATTTACATGTGTTTATTTAAATAAGAGTAATGTGAGTAAACAAGAGAGTCTTAGGATATTCTCTCCTTCCCTCCTGCATATACACTTACCCTGGTTTTTGCCATGAGAAATATAGATACACTTAAGTGAAAAAGGTAGAATTAACACATGAGATTAAAATTTGGCATCCAAGCAGCAATGGAAGCAGCACAGGCTTTGGGATCAAACAGACCTGAATTTGCATCCTATTTCTTTCACTTACTTGTTTAGTGACTGAGCACATAATCATTCTGAATTTCTGCTTTCATGGAGGTAGTGTTAACGACATCAGTCAGGTAATATTGCGAAATTGAATGCCATAGACAATAGTTGCCATGTGTTGAACACGGTTTAAAGGGACAGAATGATGCCATCAGGTGCTGATGAGGTCCATCCAGAATGTGCAAGAGGTTTCACATGCTTGCTGTAGTGTGGTTATGCCTTGAGCAAATACCTATGGGCTGCAAAGTCCCTTTTACAGAAGGAAAGTTAGAGTGCCTTCTTGGAACATTGTTTACCTATGTTTTTATCTCTGTCATCATTGTTCTTCTTAGCTGCAGCTGCTTGGTTAATAAGGGCCCAAAATGTCTCTCCCAAGAATTAGTTTTATCAGCACCTTCACTCCTTTAATTCTCTGTCTAGGTAAAGGAAGGCTGAAATGTTGCAGAGCTTGTTGCTGCTTTTTAATCTGAAGTTCTCTAGAGATATTTATCTAATAAATTTAGAAATGTTGCTGTGAGGCAGCTGATCAGTCTACTTTCAGCTTAAATTATCATTAATTGCAAGCAATCACTATGCATACAACACAGTGTTGCTTTTAACTTGTCAATGTTATCAGAATATGCCAAGCTTGTGGAGATTAAAGCTTGAAAAGTGATTAAGGCTAGAGCTATTTGGACTGCATACTCCAAGCAAAAACGTTTTACCAGAACTCTTTAGAAAGTATGGTGTTTGTGAGCTAATTTTATATTTAAAGGGATATGATTATGAAAGCTCAAGTTTCCATCTTTGATTTTCAGAAAAACTTCAAGATTTGACTAAATATGCAAATGGATTATGAACTTAATTTATTAATGTACCACAGAAACCTTAGGAAGAAAGGAGCACCTTCTCTATATGATCCGTGATTGAGGAAAATGGTTTAAAGTGGTCTGAGACACGACACAAATTAATTCCAGTGAGGACATTAAATCTTTCAAGCAGTTTAAGGAGAAATGAATGGTTAATTCTCAACTACTTACCTACAGTGCAACACTTTTTGCTCTCCTACAATATATTCTGCACATACCAGCGAAAGTGATAAAATTGAATGAGAATGTCACTTTTTTTCCAATTCTCCAATGGCTTCCTGTTATGCTTTAAACACACCAAATTGGATCCTCCCTCAATATTTTATACTCCTGCCTTTCCCAGGGTTTTGGTATCTTGCTTCCTCACTCATTCATATCTACCCAAATATTATTCCTGATCAGTCTAACATACTACCCAGTCGTCCACTTTCTGAATCCTTACTGCCTTCACAGTTCTTATTGCTCCCTGAAATGATGTCTGTTTATTTTCTCTTTGTCTCCCTTTTTAAAATGTAAGCTTGATGAAGGTAGGGACTTTGTCTGAATCCTCTGAACAGTTCCTTAAAGAGACTTGTTCAAAAAATATTTTTTGATTGGATGGGAACACCAGAATAGGTTAATAGGAATATAGATTGATTCGAGATTAAACAACCTTCTTTGAATAATTCAGCTTAGGAATTGGCATCTAAGTGTGAACTGGACCCTAATTTTCATGTTTATAGGGAGTGGGTAAGGAAATGCGGTTATCCATTCAAATCCTTAATGGATCTAATGCTTAGGACAGTGCCTGACATAGCTTAAGAATTGTATAAACATTTAATTCTTACCTTGTATAAAAAAGATCAACAAGTAAATTATTAGAAACAATAGGGGTGGTGCTGGAGTGGTGGCTCAGCGGTTACGGCATTTGCTTGGCATGTGCAAGGATGCAGGTTCAAACCCCAGCACCACGTACACAAGTGTCAGAGCAATAAAAGCCACATGAAAAACTAAATAAAACTGATTTCCTCTCTCTCTCTCTCTCTCCCTTTCAGACAAAAAAAGAGGGGTTGGGGATTTAGCTCAGTAGCTCAGTGGCAGAGCACTTGCCTAGCATGCACAAGGCCCTAAGTTCAGACCTCAGCCCTGAAAAAAAAAAAGGAAAAAAAATAATAAGGAGGGTGTTACTAAATCACCTGTTATTTGTCACATTCTTTCTTGACCTGGCTATCTCACAATTGCTTTGTAAGACAGTTTCCCTTCCAGTAATCAAGGTTATTTATGCTACAAATGAATTGCTATCCCTTAAGATGTTAACAGGAAGCTTTAGTTAAATATTGTGCTCCTCTGCAGAACTTAGGCTAGTTTCTGTTTTTATTTTTCAGTTCTACCTACCTATTCATCCAAGTATACCAAACAAGAGTAATGCTTATATTCAGGGACTTTAGGATCAGATACAACTGCCAGTTATAATGAGCAAGCCCTTTGAACCTTAGTTTCTTCATTTAAAGTGGACATATTAATATCTTGCTCATACAATTCTTTAGGATTAGGTAATATACTTCACAGTATGTACAGCACATACTATGTATTTAAAAAATGATAGATGATGGTTAAGATTTTTACAGTTCATATCATATAATAGTTTCAACACTCCTATGAGGTCAGTGCTCCATTTATGTTTCCCTATTTTATTTAGAATAAGGCAGGGTTAGAGATATCAAATATTTTGCCTAAGGTGCTGCTAGCAAATGATTAGTTCAAATATTCAAATCAGTTCTGTTACTCCTAAGATCATTCTCCTAGTTGTTACACTCTTTTACCTTCCCATTAAATCCTCTCTGGGTGGGAAACCCACCTTTTTTTTTTTTTAATAACTTTCCTACTGGAGTTTCATCAAAAAGGAAAGACAAATTACAAATCCCTAATGGCTTCATTTTAAAAAAAAAATTCTATTGAAGTAAATATAAAATGCCCAAAATTAAGAATAAAGCTCAAAGGGCTGGAGCCATGGCTCAGCAGTTGGAATGCTTGCTTTGCATGCGTGAGGACCTGGGTTCAAACCCCAGAACCATGTATACAACTAAGTGTTGGAGAAACAAAGACCAGGTGAAAAAAAAATAAAATTGATCATCTCTTTCTTTGTCTCACTCCCTCTCTCTTAAAAAATAATAAAGCTTAATGGGTTTTTGTTTCTGCATTTATTTTGTATTGGGGATTAAATTTAGGGATGCTTGACCACTGAACTATATCTGCAGTCCTTTTTTATTTTTATTTTTTCTTGAGACAGGATCTGTGGAGTTGCTGAGGGTCTCACTAAGTTGCTGAGGCTGGCCTTGAACTAGTGATCCTTCTGCTTCAGCCTTCCAAGTTGCTAGGGTTGCAGACGTGCATCACCATGCCCAGCTAAGCTTGACGAAGTTTGCATGACCATACATCTATTTTACTGTCACCTAGTTTAAGGACAGTAAAATGCACTCCAGAAGAGTTCCTGTATACTTTCCCTAGATATGATTGTGTCATCATAGATTAGTTTTGCCTATTTTTGTTTCATCTGAATGGGATCATAGGATTTTTTCCCTTTTGTGTTTGGCTTCTTCCTTGCATCATCATTATGGTGTAGTATTCCATTGTATGTATATGCCAAAAATATTTATCCATTCTACTGTTGGCAGACATTGACTGTCTAGTTGGGAACTGAGCAGAGATCCTATGGGCCTTTTGTATATGTCTTTTGTTGGCCATATGCACTTTTTTGCATTTATTTACAAGAGTGGAATTTTTGGCTCTTACTGTAGGCATGTATTTAGTGGACAAAGTTTAGCAGTTTTACACAGCGGTTGTAATACTTGACAGTCCCATCAGCAAAATGTGAGTATTCCTTTTGTGTGTGTTTGATGCTAGGCCAAAACTCTACCACTGAGATACATTCTCTGGATATTTTCAAAATGTGAGAATTCTAGTTCTACATCCTCACCAATTCTTGTTATTTTTTTTAATTAGCTGGCTTCTATTTTTTTTTTTTCTCCTGGTACTGGAGACTAAACCCAGGGGTGCTTTACCACTGAGCTAAATTCCCAATCTTTATTTTGAGAGAGTGTCTTACCAGTTTGCCTAAGTTGGCCTTGAGTATGGGATTCTCCTGCCTCGGCTTCCTGAGTTGCTAGGAATACAGGTATGTGCCACCATGCCCAGATGGCTTCTATTTTTTTTTTAAAGAAGGTGAATTGTAGCAGTCAGTGTGGCTTAAAAAGGAAAAACAGATCAATGGGTAGAAGTTGGAGAACAGTTATAACTCAGCGTAGGGGTATCTCTCTTACCATGAGATTGTTCAGAAAATGGAATGGTTCTCACTCTGGCCTCTGTAGGCCTTAAGCACAGACTGAAAGTCCATTTGTCACATCAGTTTAGAGGTTTTCCCTGTGTTAAAGGAAACTAAAATAAGTTTAACAGAGCTTGTTTGAGTAAGGGTTGATGAATCGACCAGCATTCAGAACTAGCAGAGGTTTGGAGAGCTCCACTACAGCAGCACAGGCAAGCAAGCTTTTAAAGGCTGATGCAGAAATAAGAAAAATAAAGTTTGAGTCAGGCATGTTGGTGCACATCTGTAATTCTAATGACTCAGGAGCTGAAACAGGAGAATCTCAAATTCAAGGGCAGTCTGGGCAACTTAGTGATAAACAGTCTCAGAAAAAAAAAAAAAAAGGACTGAGGATACTACTACCTGTGTGAACAGTCCCTGTTCAGTCCCTGCAGGGAGGGGACAAATAGTTTGGTGAGAGTAGAAGGAAACTAGATAGGGATTAGTTGACAGTTTCTGATTGGAAAAGTTTCTAGTTTCATTTTACTCTTTTTTTTTTTAAGAAAGAGGGGATAGTGAGAGAGGGAAAGAAAAAACTAATTTTTATTTAGTTTTTCATGTGACTTTCATTCCTCACACACTTCATTGTGTACGTGGTGCTGGGGTTTGAACTTGCGTACTTGTTCATGCCAGGTAAGCACGGTAACCACCAAGCCACCACTCTAGTCCTCATTTTACTCTTTACATGTACATGTACAGTGCGGTAGCTATGTTGCCTGATGACCTTCCAATTAAAGAAAATTAACATCTATCAAGGTAGTTTGGTTTATAAATTTCTGTGGGACCATACAAATATAACACTACTTTTACTCAAAGATTGGCCCTGCAAAGTTTTTGAGCTGAAAGAAATGTTTAAGTTAGCCTTTATCATTTTATAGAAGTTACTGGATGTCTAGCCCTCTGCTCTTTCCGCCACTAATTATGGAAGGTATTGCTTTGTCCAAGAATTTCCTTGGAAAAGTCCAAGTGACCAGCTTTGTATGATTCCCAGGTTAGCATCCTTGTGGTTTTCTAAAGTGAGTTATGAATTATTTCATGCTCTGGGACATACAAATTCTCTCTCTCTCTCTCTCTCTCTCTCTCATACACACACACACACACACACACACACACACACACAGTGCACATCCATAGTTTTGTTTTGTTATTTTGCTGTTGCTCAAGTTAACATTCCTATGGCCCTCTTCCCTACCCTGGGCTTTTCCAAATAGTGTGTAAGAACATTTGACAAATATCTCTACCTGATTTTCCCCGTCCTTAGAAGTATTCCCCACTTCTGCTGCCTGTAATAAAATCTGCCATTGGTAGGTTCAATCCCAGCCGAGCCCTGGGCCATTACAAAGCAGACCTGGAAGACATTAGTAATTTCATTCCCAGAAACAGTGGTACCTGGAAATGTCTATTATTTACCTCCCCATGGAATGTTGTTCCTTAGGGAGGATTTAGCTCCATCAATGTCTGCTGAAAAATCAGGCTATGGCTTAGTTTTTGAGTCTTTTTGGGAAAGGATCCTTGGATCTGTCTACCTTTCTGCCTAGAATATTGTCATAAACAGAATAATTGTCCCCCAAAGATGCTCCCACTCTAATCCTTAGAACCTGGAAATAATGTTAGCTTACGTGGCAACAGGGGTTTTTGTACATGTGATTAAACTGAGGATCTTATCCAGGTCAGTCCAATACGATTAGTAGAACCTTATAAGGGAGTGGTATGAGTGTCAGAGAAAGAGGACTGAAACAGAGGTCAGAAAGGAGAGTCCGTTATAGACTGCACTGCTGACTTTGAAGACAGGAAGAAGCCATGTGCCAACGATTGCAGGTGGTCTCTAGAAGCTGGGAAAGGACGGAACCGGAATTTCCCCTAAGCCTCCAGAGGTGCACAGTTCTGTGGTACCTTCATTTTAGCTTAGTAATACCTGTTTAAACCTCTAGAGCAGTAAGATGGAATGTATGTTTTTAACCCACTGAGTTCATGGTAATTCGTTACCACAGCAGTGGTACAGTTTTATTCAGTTTTCTTACAGACACAGTATTGTTGGATCATTCCCTCCGCCATTCTGTTAGTCTCTTTTTTTAACTGGTTTATTTAGACAGTTGGCATTAAAATTAATTATTGATATGTGGAGGCTTGTTTTAATCCATTTGTAGTGCTTTGAATGGAACCCCTAGTCTTGTGTGTGCTGGGCAAGCACTCTACCATTGAGCTACATGCCCAGCACCTGATACATTAGGGCTTAAATCTGACATTTTATTACTTGTTTTCTTTTTTCTCCCTCTGTTTTCCATTCTTCTGTTTTTCCTTTTTGCCTCCTGGGCATTACTTAATCTTTTTAATTTTTATTTTTTATTTTTTTGTGTGAGAGGAATTGAACCCAGGAGCACTACTGAGCTACATCCCTAGCTCTCTCTCTCTCTTTTTTTTTTTTTTTTTTTTTTTTTTTGAGATAAGGTCTTGCTTAGGGCCTCACTAAATTGCTGAAGCTGGCTTTGAACTTACAATCTTCCTGCCTCAGTCTCCCAAGCCTCAGGGAGTATAGACGTGTACCACCAAGCCTGGCTACTTAAACATTTTTTAAAAATTTAAGTTTTCTTTAGTTTATAATTTGTTTAAGTATTTTGCCCTGCATAATTTTTCTTTAGTAGTTGCTCTAAACACTTCAGTATAAATGTATAGGTTACCCTATTACCACTTTGAATAAAGACTTGAAAGCTCGCTTCTATGCATATCTATTTAGATCCCTTGATTCTCCCCACTTTAAAAATGTAATTGTCTCAAGTATTTTCTCTACATACTTTGAGTTACCATTTCAGTTGTGTTATAAATTTTGCTTCTTCTACCAAAGATGATTTTAGAAACTTACAGAGGGAATATAATCTGCCAAACTCTCCCAACGTTTATCCATTTTGTTCTTATTCTTTAACTTCTTAAGTTTCTAGGCTTATTCTATTATTCTTTTTGTTTGGTTTGTTTTTTCTGCTTGAGATTTGACTTTAGTCATTCTTTAAGGGTGGATTTCCTGGCAGCAGATTTTGTTTTCTTTAATTTGTGAATGTCTTTATTCTTATTCCCATTATGTTTCTGAAGGTTAGTGTCACTAGACAAATGGAAAAAAAATTTTTTTTTTGCCCCAACATATAAGTGTTGTGCTATTTCTTTATATGGTCTTTATGGTTTTAGATACGATTTCATCCTCATAAAATTGGTGTTCAGAACTCTATAGGTAATGGGTTCCTTTCTCTTTCCGGTCCACCACCACCACTATCCCCCAGAGGGCTGAGATTAAACCCTGTGCTAGGGGGCCATGACCCAATGCAGACAGGCTCTAGAAGGGATCCAGAAATAGTATGGCAATCAATTCTCTTCTGAGCTTCTGGGACACAGCCCTGCCACCACGTCCACTTTAGCTCAGTGAGACTCGTTTTGAACTTCGTGCCTCCACAACTATAAGATAATCAGTATTATTTTAAGACACTGAGTTTATGGTAATTTGGCATAGCAGCATCAGAAAACAAATACAGACCTCAAAGCCTCCTTTCACATATGACTCCCGGCCTGGGCAAGGAGTCACATTTCCTGGGTTCAAATTCAACCCTCTGCCACTTAATGTGCTAAGTGACCTCAGTCCAGAAACTTCATCTCCTTTGCCTCAGTTTCCTCATCTATAAATTAGAGCTGAAATGATAACACAAAACCACCTACTAAAACATTTCTATTTTAATTTTCTCAGGACTGATATGCAACATTTTCAAAACTGTTCTCTTCTATTTTTTTTAAGAGAGAGGGAAAGAATGAGAGAAAAGGAGGATTAATTTTATTTTTATTTTCATCTGGCCTTTGTTTCTCCAACGCCCAGTTGTGTATGGGGTGCTGGGGTTTGAACCTGGGTCCAGTTGTGGATGTGTTGCTGGGTTTGAACCCAGGTCCTTGTGCATGCCAGGCAAGTGCTCAAAGCCTGAGCCATGGGTTCAGCCCCCTGTTTCTTTTTGTTGTAGTTGTTGTGCAGTATAGTCTTACATATTGGAGGGAATTGTTGATACATATTCATGCATACATGGATATTGACAAAGTAAGTTAAGGCGGATGCTAGTCCAGGATCTCCCCTCCTTCACGCATCCCCCAATCTCATATCTCCTCTGTAATATCCCTATGCTATAGATAGAAATGAGCATATATATGTATATTAATTATTGAAATTTATGAGTTTATATTCCTGCCTGAGTATAGTTTGGCTTCTCATGGGGGTTGTGTACCCAGCTATATGGGTAACCCACCTTTTCCTTCCTTCTCCACCTCCCTCCCTTCTCCTCCCACCTTCATAGTTATGGTTCTCCCAGCTTAAGTGAAATTTCAACTTTGGTGGGTTTATGAGTTAAACTTAGCTAACTTTCATCCTGTCGAGGTTTTAGCCCAGCGTTCACACACGGGAGAAAGCATTTGGCCCTTAATTCTGCATTTGGCTTGTTTCACTCGGCATGATTTTTTCCATTTCTATCCATTTCGCTGCAAAAGCCATGATATCCGTCATTCTTTCTAATAGCAGAGTAGAACTCCATTGTGTATGTGTATGCATGTGTGTATAACTCCATTGTGTATGTGTGTGCATGTGTGTATAACTCCATTGTGTATGTGTGTGCATGTGTGTATAACTCCATTGTGTATGTGTGTGCATGTGTGTATAACTCCATTGTGTATGTGTGTGCATGTGTGTATAACTCCATTGTGT